>MU715656.1:223321-234832 GCA_026770625.1 Nicotiana glauca | reverse complement strand
AAGGATGCAACAGCAAACCAAATGGTTGGAACTAAGTGTGAGGTACCGCACGAAGGACCAAGCTCGGGAGAAGTCTGAGTATCCCATGAGCTGTTAGTGCTTCGACCTTTGGCCTACCAGTGAGTCTCTTTTACCCTTTTATTAGTTATGGTGGAATTAGGGACAATGCACAATTTTAAGTGTGGGGTGAGGAGATTGCCTGGTGACTTTCTATGCTATTTTAGTTGTGTAAGTTTAATTGAATATTTTTTTTTAAATAGAAAAGATTGGACTTTTCCCTACGATGGATCTATTAGACAATTTTATTGAGGGATTTAAGTCTAAAGAAAAAATAAAATAAAAAGATTTTTTTTTGTTAGGTAGTGTAGCAATTCCCCCTTGGTTTTTCTTTGTGCCGCGGTTCTTTTCCAAGGGTTTTATTTGAACCGGGTGTAGTTAGTTTTTTTAGAAATAGGGGCCATTGTGTTGTATTTTGAACGGAAGCAATATCTCTTGACTTTGTTATGCCTTGATAATAGTGAGTACTTTGGTTGTGACGCTTAGGCTCAGTTTTTGACTCTTGTATAAGTACCTTAAATTGTGTGATCTTAAATTTGCTTAACTGCTTTGACTAGAGTGTCTTGATGAGTGCAATCCTAAGTGAGTTATGTGCCATGTGTGTGTAAGGATTTATTATATTCTGTGCATTGCATTTGATGCCTAGAACTTGGCCAGTGTGTTTGCAAAGAGACATAGTAGTTTTGTTCAGTCTTGGAAGTGATATAGGCGTTTCTTTGTTGAGCCAGATATGTATATTTTACCCACCTAGTTGTTATGTATCGTAGTTAACCCCTTTGAGCCTGTAATCTTATTTCTTTGGCAACCACATTACAAGCCTTACCCATTTGTTTGAATTAATAATCTATTTGAACCATTGTAACCTCTCATGAGCACTTGAGTTGTTTATGAACNCGAGGATGAGAAATGGTTTAAGTGTGGGGTGATGATGATAGGCTATAATTACGTATTTTAGTCGCTTATTACACTCAAATTTATTGCACTTTAGTTGAGTTTGCGCTTTAATCGCTAGTGTTTTGCACTAATTATATGTATTATGCCTTGTAGGAGTGATTCTGAGCTATATAGATGTTATGGAATAAATTGAAGTGATTTGGAGCTTTGAAGTCTTAGTAAAAGCCCAAGAAAATAAGTCGGGATTATATTTAAGGATCAACGGATGATAGAGCAACAAAATAAAGAATCGAGTAGGCATATTGCGCACTGTCTAGTAAAATGGACATAACTTTTTCCTCAGAATTTCATTTGTCTCCACAATATATGGTTAGAAATCTAACTCAAATGCTACAACTTTCATATTTTACGTTTTTTCAAATTCCAAGCAGAACAGGGTGAAAAATGCGGTCAAAACCGCGACCGCAGACCTGACGCGGACTGAAATAGTAGACTGCCAAATACCGCGCCCGGACCGCTGTCGCGGACATCCAGGCTTGAAAACTTGTCTTTTTTCGCGTAGGAGAAGGTATAATTGTTTGGGCCCGACCCTACTATCTATCTATATATATATATATATATATATATATATATGGAAAAAAGGTATTTTAAGGGGAGGAGACTAATTTTTTACACAGATTCGACCTAAGGAGGCAGAGACACAATAGGAGCAAAGCGAAGAATTCTTCTACGAGTTTTTCCTTCCTCTTCCTATTTTTTCGTTGTTGGTTATGATTTTTAGTATTGTAATTTTACATACTATTATAAATAGCTAATTTGTTATCTAGGGTTTTGATAGAACCTTTTGTAGGATAAATTCTTGTTATGTTTTTATATAATTGAGCCGTTGGATTTCTCTACTTGTTCAAATTTGTGTTTGTTGTTGTTGATTGAATGACCATCAATTGACTATGCCTATTTAGTGTGTAGTGCTCGAGAGAGAGTACATATTTAGGTAGTTATTGAACAACGTCACTCCTAACGTATGTGAGAAATCAATATAGTGGGTTTAAAGGCAAGTTTACAAATAACAAAGTCTTGACGTGGTCATAATGAGCGGTTAGATAAAGCCAACTAGTGTAGTTCGAGAGAATATGTCTAGTAAATTATTATAGTTGCTTGAGAGAGAATTACAACATCTAAAGTTCTCACGATCAGTAGATAATACATTGGCAAAATTGTAGGGAACATAGCTAGAAGGATTCTAACAATTGGGGAAATCATAACTCTAGACCTCCTTAATTTAATCTCCAACCCTTAGTCTAGTTAGTTGATAATTTTACTGTTTTCTAGTATTTGCTAGTTAATTAGTTAGAAATATAAATCTCAATCTTGATAATTTAGAAAATTGTTCAAACTTGTCTTTTTAGGGATATTAAACAGATATAGCTAAGCCTTAGTTCTCTGTGGGATTCGACTCCGGACTTTTAGACCAGATTATATTTGCAGCGACCGCTTATCCTTTTTAAGACTAGAGTTGGGCGTGATCAGTTATCAATTGGGAGAAGATAGAGTTTGATAGGATAGGTGCAAGATAATCTGACTCTAGATAATTCTCTCTCGAATTCACTAAATTATTAATTTACCCATTTGTTATAAACTTCTATCTCGTTAAAGTCTCAACCTCACAAGATGAACTAAGTTAAGCTCGGTGAAGATATACAAGAATTCGTAGTGTTAGTCTTTAGGAGAGCATCTCTCAATTAATCTCCTAACTAGTCTTAATCAACAATTCAAGTAGCCTTCCGATTACGAAGAAGAATTAATGAATTCAACCCACAAAATAGAATGCATAAATATCTCAAGTTATGCCTCTCTTGATTACGTGAACAAGTGAATATAAATGCAAGGATTAAAATATCCAAAACGATTTAATACATAAAACTAGAGTATAATCTTCAAACAAATATCAATATACCAAATTCATAAAACCCTAAACAGAACTACCCCATACACATGGAGTAATTCATCACAAATATGTTTAAGTTAAAGGAAAACATAAAGCAATCCAAAACCTTGTCTTGAGTGAGGATTTAATGATGAAATCCTTGTGCTTTTTCTTCTCCACCTCCTCCTCAGCTTCCTTAGGTCTAACATGTGTCAAAATTCTAAAAAATACCATTTTTCCATGTATATATACCAAGTAGGGTCTGGCCCAAATGAAAACACCTTCACCTACGCAAAATAGGACATTTTTCGGAGTTGGACGTGTGCGGTCGCGCACCTAGGAGTGTGCTCGCACATATGGTGGTGCACTTTGAAAATTTTATGCTCCATTAGCATGCCCAGTGCATGCCTAGTGCGTGCTCGTGCACCTGGGCAGCCTCCTGCTCGCGATTTGTTTCTCCCGTTAAGTATAATATTGCACTTTGATCCCCGAACACAATCCCAACTTAATCCGTGGGCTTTTACTCAGATTTCAAAGCTCCAGAATAGCTCGAATTCATTCCATAACATCTATATAGCTCGAAATCACTCCTACGAACCATAAAACATACAATTAATACAAAACACTAGCGACTAAAGCTCAAACTCAATTAAAGTGCAGTAAATTGGGGTGTATTAAGCGACTACAATATGAAATGATAGCCTACCCTCAACACCCCACACTTAAACAATTGCTTGTTCTCAAGCAATCAAACTGCACTTTTTAAAGACATGACCATTTTAAGCAACTCTCCTAACTCATTACACCAAGAATATTTAAAATAACACAACAATGTAACATCATCGCCTCAAGATTTGACTCACAAGTACCTTTCCTTCATGAATCAAGTGCCCTCACACAACAAAAAGAGTGTAGTTTCACACACAATAAAAATTTAAGAATAGTTAGGAACTCAAGATAGAAAGAATTCACTCACTCTCAGAAACAACATTCATGTGCCACAAAATGAACCATAGACTTGCCCAGAGTGTACTACTCCACTAATTGAGCTCATTAAATCAAGTATCAAGTAGGACTTTACTTGGTTGTAATGTAAGATGCGGGATGGATAGGATACATTTATATATAAGAGTGAGTACACCTTCCTAAGCAGTTTAATACATACACTTTTAATATTAAAAACCTGACACTTATGTCAAACCATAGCTCCACCTTCACGTCAATATATATTAACTCCCTACTTCTTTGAGAACAATAACATCAAGAGTTACCACTATCAAAGAATAATTTGCCCAACAATACAACACATTTTTCCCCAAGTCAAGTGGCTCTTATTTTTTTCAAAACAGTGCACCTTTCTCCTTTTTTCAATAGTTCCACTCAAAAACCAAACCAACTACCCCACACTTCAACTTTTACAAAGTTCATAACAATTCAAATACTCATGAGAGGTGAAAAGGCTCAATAGATGTCAATACAAACAAATGGGTAGGACTTGTAATGTGATTGCCAAAGAAATAGGGTTACAGGCTCAAAGGGGTCAACTAAAATACATTATAATTAGGTGGGTAAACATATATCATTGGCTTAATAAAAAAAATGCCTATATCACTTCCAAGACTGAATAAAACTACTATTTTTCTTTGCAAACACACGGGGCACATATGGCACATAACTCACTCATGATTGGACTCATCAAGACACTCTGGTCAAAGCAGTTAAGCAAACTAAGATCATATAATTTAAGGTACTTATTCAAGAGTAAAAAATTGAGCCTAAAAAATTAATGTACTTATTCACAACTAAAATGCTCACTATTCTCAAGGCATAACAAAGTCAAGAGATATTGCTTCCACTCAAATCATAGCACAAGGTTTCCTACTTCTAACAAAAAATAAAAAGCAACTACACCCGATTCAATCAAAAGCCTTGAAAAATAATCGCAGCCCAAAGAAAAACCAATGGGGAATTATTACACTACCTAACAAAATAAAATCTTGTTGTCTTTTTCTTTCGACTTTAATCCCTCAAAAAACTCATCGAATGATATCTATTGTCGGGAAAAATCCAAAATTTTAGAATTTTTATGTTTTTTTTTTGAATTTTTTTTCCTATCTTTAACTACTCAAACTAACAAAAGTAAAACTAAAACTCACATACATAAAACATATAAATATGTTACAACCCATATTCGCGTATGTTAGTTCATGACATAAGGTAGTCAACGTAAATCCATGAAGACATTATCTTTAAGATGATAAGAAGTTAATCCTATTGGTCTTAAATAATACAAAGCTGTATAAGGGTGGTTAACAAATATTAGAAGTTAAACGAATCGAGGATGTTGTCAGCCGTATTTTCAGGTAAACCTAGAGGTGCTTAATACACTCAAGAGGTAGTGTTTTAAGGTATTTGAATCATATAGTATCTGTATCATAAGTCTTGAAGTCAAACAAGTTATGAGGCAAAAGTCGACAAAAGTTGTCGCAACTTAGGTTCATGGTTTTACTTAAACTTTAGGTCAAATTTCATTAAGCTTTTCTCCCAATATACTTGGAATTATGGGGTGATCTACCCACAAAATTGAAGATCTATGAGCCTAGTTTCCAACTCATTAAACTGTTTATCAATACGATATTGGAGTAGAGAGATATAGGCATTTTTGTGAGACTGCATAAGCTGCTAGGTGACAAGTAGGTGTGTCACCTACTTGGTTAAATGATAGCCCAAAAATAGGCAATTTCGGGTCGGCCAAAGAGAACATTTAAATGGTTATCTCCTGAAATATAACCCTCATCATCTATCACAAATAACCAGACCAAAACCCCTGCAAACTTCCTCCCAAAAATTATCCACAAACCCTAATCGATTTTCCCTCTCTTTCAAGTTCTAATTGGGGGTAAAACCTAGAGTTTGAAGAACCAAGGGAAGGGCTAAGCTATCCAACGATTAAGGTAAGTTTACTGCTCTCTTTCATACATTGTTTCTGCTGTGAATTCATGGTAATTCGTTCGATACATGTAATAACTCGCGGGAAAGTGATCGGAAGCCGTGAGTTCGAGTTATTCACTTGTAACGGATTGTTTTGTGGACTATTTTGTGTTGCTTTTGGGCTGCGTGTTTTAATACTGTTTGTTGGGGTTTTGGAGGAGGAAGGGTGTGGAGAAACACCATATATATGTAGGGTTGTGGGCTGGTAGTTCTTCGTAACATTTCCAGATCGTTTGACACGACTACGGTGGTCGTCGTATGTATGAAGTAAATAGGTTGTGTGTGGACTATTTTGGGAGGCTCAATATGATTATTATTGATGTTGTTTGGGCTGTTTGGTGATTTTTTGGAATTGTGTGAAGTCACATATATAGGGGAGGTTCTGTCCGTTTCATCGTAAAATAGGTTATGGTCGATACATAATAGTTATGACGCTTAAATGATAACGATAGTATACTTTCTCTTATTGTAGACTAACGAGTTGTGACAATTGCATAGCTTGAGACTGGGGAAGTATATACAAGGTATGTGAGTCTATCCCTTTCCTTCTTTGCACGACTCCGATTGTACATAATGTAATGAACGAGCTTCCAAAGATACTCTACTCTTAAAAGCTAGCAGTACTTACATTGTTTCCCCACTTATGGAACGATTGATGTTGATATTACTTCTCTCATTCTTATGTCATAAATGTTATTGGTACTTCCTGATCCTTATGAGGTTCATGGTGAAGAGTAGTCCTGATAACGTGTACAGAGGATACCGACCTTACGTCACTCCGAAAAGTTTAGAATGTGAATCCATAAGTCGAGCATGCATTAAATATATGTATTTATTTTACTCTACCAAGCCACACTATAGTCGGCCGGGTACGGCACCTATTGTGCAACCACTGATCAGTTGGGTTTTACCGAGCTCCACGTGGCCGGGTACGATTCTACCAAGCCTTATGATGTCCGGGTATGTTTTTTACCGAGCCTATTACGGTCGGGTACAATATGATGATGATGATGCCCACAGAGGCGAATGTTTTTAAAGTTTATGTATTTATACATATGTATCATGCACTTCATGTCAGTATCCCTCAGAGGTACTCAGATGTTACAGGTTGTATATTTTTTATTCCTGCTTACATTACTGTTCGTATTTATGGTTCCCTGCCTTGCATACTCAGTACTTTATTCGTACTAATGTCTTTTTATTTGTGGACACTGCATGTCATGTTGCAGGTCCTGATAGACAGGCAGGTGCAGCTCCCTCACCACAGTAGGCTGTCCAGTTCAGCGGTGATTGGCGAGATCCCTTCTCCGGACTTGCCTTGGTCTTGGTATGCGTTTTTGTTATAGACATTATGGGTATGTCGGGGGCCTGTTCTGGCTATGTTGCAGTACTTATGTTCCTTTAGAGGCTCATAGACAGGTGTCGACTCATGTATAGTTTGGTATGCCTTGTCGGCTAGTTTTTGTTGTATAGTCTTTCATGGTAGCGTGGTAGCTCGTACCTTATATATAGTTTCTTGATTGTTTGGTCACCTATGTTATGTATGTTCATGCCATATGATTTTATTGTTGGTTGTCCATGATCCATTTCTACCATTTATATTGATCTCGTCAGCCCCAAAAGATAATAAAGAAGGTTAGATAAAATGTATGTTGGTGCCCGGCAAGTAGGGTCGGGTGTTAGTCATAGACCTCCAGTTTGGGTCGTGACNGTAAGTGTTCGTCTCTAATATTTACCTTGTCTTCTTTCAGCGATGCCTTCGACTAGGAAGCAAACAATTAGTAGACGACTTGATACACCTGCGGGAGAGGGTACCAGTCAGGTACCCCAAGCCAGAGCAAGCCAAAGTGAGGCTCAGAGTGAGATGTCGTATCATACATCATCTACTCCGTCTCCTCCAGAGGATATTAGGAGGAACCCAACACCTCCAGTTCCTCCATCTGGCACTACAGACCAGGATATGCAGAGTGCTTTGCAGTTATTGACTAGCTTGGTAGCTGCTCAGACTTAGATGCAGNCAGAATACTGGTGTTGTTGATAAACCAGTTAGTACGAGAGTTCGTGATTTTATTAATTTAGACCCTCCAGTGTTTACCGGATCAGAACCTAAGGAGGACCCGCAGACTTTTATTGACTAGGTTCATCGTACACTACGGGTTATGCATGTTAGTGATATAGAGGCAGTAGAGTTGGCTTCTTATCGGCTATAGGATTTAGTGATTCTATGGTATGATAGTTGGGAGAGATCCAGGGGTCCGAACGCTCCTCCAGCTGTGTGGAAGGATTTTTCTGAGGCCTTTCTTCGTCACTACTTGCCAGTTGAGATACGACGAGCTAGAGCTGATAAGTTCTTAAACCTTAAACAAGGTAATATGAGTGTGCGGGAGTATAGTATGCAGTTTGATTCTTTATCAAGGTATGCTCCCCATATGGTGGCATAGATGAGTGATAGGGTACATTTGTTTGTGAACGGATTGGGACCACATTTAATAAATGAGTGCACGACAGCCTCCTTGGTGGAAGGCATGGATATTTTCCGTATTCAGGCTTATGCCCAGACCCTAGAGGATCGTAAGTGCCAGCAGAGGGCAGATAGGGAGCAGGATAGGGGCCAGCATAATAGGGCGCAATTTGCAAGGTATTCTGATGACTTTAGAGGTAGCGTCAGGCCCCCGTCTTTGAGGAGTTTGGCATCACCTGTAGCTAGTGCTCCTCCACAGTTTCAGAGGCCTCGATATGATCGATTTACCTATTCTGGTCTAGGTTAGAGTTCGCGGGCATCAGGCTCGCAGCATCACAGGGATACTAGTTAGACGAGACCCACAACACCACGTTGTGATCAGTGCAGTAAGGCCCACTTTGGACTGTGTCCTCGAGGTTCTGATGCATGTTATTCTTGCGGATAGCCTGGCCATATGATGCGGGATTGTCCTAACAGGGGAGGTGATGGTATGGCTCAGTTGAATGGATCTGTGTCTGGTTCTTCCTCATCAGTTCAACCTCCAGCACGAGGTTTTCAGAAGTCGACAGGTCGTGGTAGAGGTAGAGGGGCAGTGCCGAGTTCGAATGGTGCTCAAAATCGAACCTATGCTCTAGTAGGTTGACATGATCTTGAGTCGTCTCCAGATGTTGTTACAGGTATATTGTCTGTGTTTTATTATGATGTATATCTGCTGATTGATCCGGGATCTACAATATCATATGTTACACCCTTTGTGGCTAATAAGTTTGGCATTGAACCTGAATTGATAAGTAAACCCCTTGTGGTATCTACTACGATAGGAGATTATGTGGTTGCTACAAGGGTATATAGAGGTTGCACAGTGATGATTTGTAGTCGTCAAACCTCGGCAGATTTATTTGAGTTAGAAATGGTTGATTTCGATGTAATAATGGGGATGGACTGGTTGGCCTCATGCTATGAAAATGTTGATTGTCGTACGAAGATGGTTAGGTTTCAGTTTCCTGGTGAACTCGTCATTGAATGGAAGGGGAACATTGCTACGTCAAAAGGTAGGTTTATTTCCTATCATAGGGCAAGGAAAATGATCTCAAAAGGT
Organism: Nicotiana glauca; assembly: GCA_026770625.1. Classification (NCBI taxonomy): domain Eukaryota; kingdom Viridiplantae; phylum Streptophyta; class Magnoliopsida; order Solanales; family Solanaceae; genus Nicotiana; species Nicotiana glauca. Next base: position 225,403 of record MU715656.1, on the reverse strand, counting down.
TACATTTATCATCTCCTTCGCATTAGGGATGCGGAGGCGAAGCTGCCTACTCTAAAATCAATCCCCGTGGTCAATGAATTTCCAGATGTTTTCCCAAATGAGCTCCTAGGCCTTCCTCCTGAAAGGGAGATTGAGTTTAGCATTGATATGTTTCCTGATACTCAACCGATCTCTATCCCTCCATACAGAATGGCCCTGGCAGAGTTGCGAGAGTTGAAGGTGCAATTGAAGGACTTGCTGGATAAGGGCTTCATTAGGCCTAGCACTTCACCTTGGGGTGCGCTAGTCCTATTCGTGCGTAAGAAAGACGGGTCTTTACGGATGTGTATCGACTATCAACAGTTGAATAAGTTTAATATAAAGAACAAGTATCCACTTCCAAGAATTGATAACATGTTTGACCAACTCCAGGGTGCCAAGTATTTCTACAAGATTGACTTACGTTCAGGGTATCATCAGGTGAGAGTTAAGGAGAAGCATATTCCAAAGATGGCCTTCCGGGCAAGATATGGGCACTTTGAGTTCTTGGTGATGTCGTTCGGGCTAACAAATGCCCCAGCTGCTTTTATGGATCTCATGAATACTGTATTCAGGCCCTATCTTGATGTGTTCGTGATTGTATTCATTGATGACATTCTGGTGTATTCTCGTTCGGAGGCGGAACATGCAGGCCACTTGCGGATAGTATTACAGATGCTTCAGGATCGTAAGTTATATGTTAAGCTCTCCAAATATGAATTCTGGCTGAACTCAGTAGCATTCCTTAGCCATGTGATATTTAACGAGGGTATTAGTGTCGATACTCAGAAGATCGATGCAATAAAGAATTGGCCGAGACCTACAACACCATCAGAAGTCCACAGCTTCCTAGGGCTAGCAGGATATTATAGGTGATTTGTAGAAGGTTTTTCCTCCGTATCAGCACCATTGACTAAGTTAACACAAAAAGCTACCAAGTTCCAGTGGTCTGACACTTGTGAACGCAGTTTTCAGGAACTGAAGAATCGATTGACATCCGCACCAGTGCTCACTCTCCCTGAAGGAACAGAAGGATATGTGGTATATTGTAATGCCTTAGGTATAGGTTTGGGGTGTGTATTGATGCAACGTGGAAAGGTGATTGCTTATGCATACAATTGAAGAAGCATGAAAAGAATTACCCGACCTATGATTTGGAATTTGCTGCAGTAATATATGCTTTTAAGATATGGCGGCACTACTTTTACGACGTCCATGTTGACATCTACACATATCACAAGAGTTTACAATTCATATTCAAGCAGAAAGAGTTGAATTTGAGGCAGCGTAGGTGGCTTGAATCACTGAAAGACTACGGCATCGAGATATTGTATCATCCCGGTAAAGCCAATGTTGTGGCAGATGCTCTCGGTCGTAAATCAATGGGAAGCTTAGTACACATTGAAGCAGGTTGATGGGGGTTGACTAAAGAGCTTCTTTAGCTAGCCAATATGAGAATCAGATTGTTAGATTCTGATGACGGATGTATTACTGTACATAATACATTAGAATCATCTTTGGTAGCCTAGGTAAAAGCAAGGCAATATGAAGATCCTATATTAGTGAGATTAAAAGAGAGCGTTCAGTAGTGTAAAATTACGGCTTCAGTAGTGTAAAATTACGGCTTTTGAGATCGAAGGAGATGGGGCACTGAGATACCAGGGCCGATTATGTGTGCCTAATGTGGCAGGGTTGCGAGAAAAGATTATGTATGAGATTCATCAATCCCGATATTCCATCCATCCTGGCTCGAGAAAGATGTATCATGATGTCAAGGAGTAGTATTGGTGGGAGAACATGAAGAAGTCTATTGTAGAATTTGTAGCCCAGTGTCCCAATTGTTAACGGGTAAAGATAGAACATCAGAAACCTGGTGGATTGCTTCAGAATATAGAGATTCCGACCTGGAAATGGGAGGTGATTAATATGGACTTTATTATTGGATTACCTCGCTCTTATCATAAGTTAGACTCCATCTGGGTGATAATTGATCGACTTACAAAATGTGCCCATTTTTTGCCAGTTAAGACAACATACATGGCTGAAGATTATGCGAAGTTGTAT
>MU715656.1:183000-213451 GCA_026770625.1 Nicotiana glauca | reverse complement strand
GATCGTAAGTTATATGTTAAGCTCTCCAAATATGAATTCTGGCTGAACTCAGTAGCATTCCTTAGCCATGTGATATCTAACGAGGGTATTAGTGTCGATACTCAGAAGATCGATGCAATAAAGAATTGGCCGAGACCTACAACACCATCAGAAGTCCACAACTTCCTAGGGCTAGCAGGATATTATAGGTGATTTGTAGAAGGGTTTTCCTCCGTATCAANGTACGATATGATGATGATGATGCCCACAGAGGCGAATGTTTTTAAAGTTTATGTATTTATACATATGTATCATGCACTTCATGTCATTATCCCTCAGAGGTACTCAGATGTTACAGGTTGTATATTTTTTATCCCTACTTACATTACTGTTGGTATTTATGGTTCCCTGCCTTGCATACTTAGTACTTTATTCGTACTAACGTCCTTTTATTTGTGGACACTGCATGTCGTGCTGCAGGTCCTGATAGACAGGCAGGTGCAGCTCCCTCACCACAGTAGGCTATCCAGTTCAGCGGTGATTGGCGAGATCNAGAAAGAGTTGAATTTGAGGCAGCGTAGGTGGCTTGAATTACTGAAAGACTACGACATCGAGATATTGTATCATCCCGGTAAAGCCAATGTTGTGGCAGATGCTCTCGATCGTAAATCAATGGGAAGCTTAGTACACATTGAAGCAGGTTGATGGGGGTTGACTAAAGAGCTTCTTCAGCTAGCCAATATGAGAATCAGATTGTTAGATTCTGATGACGGATGTGTTACTGTACATAATACATCAGAATCATCTTTGGTAACCGAGGTAAAAGCAAGGCAATATGAAGATCCTATATTAGTACAATTAAAAGAGAGCGTTTAGTAGTGTAAAATTATGGCTTTTGAGATCGAAGGAGATGGGGCACTGAGATACCAGGGCCGATTATGTGTGCCTAATGTGGCAGGGTTGCGAGAAAAGATTATGTATGAGATTCATCAATCCCGATATTCCATCCATCCTGGCTCGAGAAAGATGTATCATGATGTCAAGAAGTAGTATTGGTGGGATAACATGAAGAAGTCTATTGTAGAATTTGTAGCCCAGTGTCCCAATTGTTAACAGGTAAAGATAGAACATCAGAAACCCGGTGGATTGCTTCAGAATATAGAGATTCCGACCTGGAAATGGGAGGTGATTAATATGGACTTCATTATTGGATTACCTCGCTCTTATCATAAGTTTGACTCCATCTGGGTGATAATTGATCGACTTACAAAATGTGCCCATTTTCTGCCAGTTAAGACAACATACACAGCAGAAGATTATGCGAAGTTGTATATCAAGGAGATTGTTAGGCTTCATGGTGTGCCAGTATCTATTATATCAGACCGAGGAGCTCAATTTACGGCTAACTTTTGGAGGTCTTTTCAGAAGGGTTTAGGCACACAAGTGAATCTCAGCACTGCATTTCATCCGCAAACTGACGGACAGGCTGAACGTACCATTCAGACACTGGAAGATATGCTACGAGCATGTGTTCTAGATTTTAAGGGAAATTGGGATGACCATCTTCCACTCATAGAATTTGCCTACAATAATAGCTACCATTCCAGTATTAAAATGGCCCCATATGAGGCACTATACGGGAGAAGATGTAGATCACCAGTTGGATGGTTCGAAGTCGGTGAAACTGAATTATATGGTCCAGATTTGATTCACCAAGCCATTGAGAAGGTGAAGGTGATACAGGAACGATTGAGGACGGCACAAAGCAGGCAAAAGTCTTATTCCGATATTCGACGTCGTGATTTGGAGTTTGAGGTTGGTGATTGGGTTTTCCTGAGGATCTCACCAATGAAGGGTGTTATGCGTTTTGGGAAGAAAGGTAAGCTGAGTCCAAGGTATATCGGTCCGTATAAGATTCTTCGCCGAATTGGACAAGTTGCTTATGAGTTAGAATTGCCATCCGAATTGGAATTTGTCCACCCGGTATTCCATGTATCTATGTTGAGAAAATGTATTGGAGACCCTTCTCGAGTTGTCCCTGTCAAAGATGTACAAGTTACAGAGGATCTATCATATGAAGAAGTACCAGTGGCTATATTAGATCGACAAGTCCGCAAGCTGAGAACAAAAGATGTAGCTTCCGTCAAAGTATTATGGAGGAACAAGAATATGGAAGAAATGACATGGGAATCAGAAAAAGAGATGAAGTCTAAATACCCTTACCTATTCCAGAATGATGATAAAAAGGATGCTGGTGGAACGCAGGATACATTGTAAAGGTGAAACGGCTTTATGAGGTAAGCAATAACTTGAGAACACTCTTCCTTAATACAAAAGGATGATATGTAAATAATTTACATGTCTATAATGCTTTATGTAGCCTTGTGAGGCCATACGTTGGGCTTAACTGCTTGCAAATTTTGCTAGTGACCATTTTATAGGGAAAATTGACAAGAAATTTCCGTTGGAATCTACGATGATTTGGACTCCCCATAAACCCTTACATTCGAGGACGAATGTTTCTAAGGGGGGGAGGGTGTTATAACCCATATCCACACGCGTTAGTTCATGCCATATGTTAGTTAACACAAATCCAATAAGTAATTATCCTTGAGATGATAAGAAGTTAATCATATTGATCTGAAGTGATACAAGGGTGCATAAGGGTGATTAACAAGTATTAGAAGTTAAACGAATCAAAGATGTTGTAACTCGTATTTTTGGGTAAATCTATAGGTGCTTAATATACTAAGGAGGTCATGGTTTAAGGTATTTGAATCATATAATATCCGTATCATAAGTCTTGAAGTCAAACGAGTTATGAAACAAAAGTCGACAAAAGTTGTCACAACTTAGGTTCATAGTTTTACTTAAACTTTAGGTCAAATGTTATTAAGCTTTTCTCCCAATATACTTGGAATTAAGGGGTGATCTACCCACCAAATTGAAGATCTATGAGTCTAGTTTCCAACGCATTAAACCGTTTATCAATACGACATTGGAGTAGAGAGATATAGGCATTTTTGTGAGACTGCACAAGCTGCTATGTGACAAGTAGGTGTGTCACCTACTTGTTTAAATGATGGCCCAATAAGAGGGAATTTCGGGGCAGCTATTGAGCCCATTTAAAGTGTTATCTCCTTCAATATAAACCTCATTATATATCACAAATAATCAGACCTAAACCCCTGCAAACTTCCTCCCAAAAATTCTCCACAAACCCTAATTGATTTTCCCTCTCTTTCAAGTTCAAATTAGGGGTAAACCCTAGAGTTTGAAGAACCAAGATAAAGGCTGAGTTATCCAACAAGTAAGGTGAGTTTACTGCTGTATTTCATACATTTATTCTTCTGTTAATTCATGGTAACTCGTTCTATACATGTAAGAACTCACGGGACGGTGATCGGAAGCCGTGAGTTCAAGTTATTCACTTGTAGCGGACTGTTTTGTGGACTGTTTTGTGCTGCTGTTGGGCTCCGTTTTTATTATTGTTTTGTGGAGTTTTGGAGGAGGCAGGGTGTGGAGAAACACCATATATATGTTGGGTTGTGGTCTGTTAGTTCTTCGTAATATTTTTGGGTCGTTTGATACGACTATGGTGTCCGTCGTATGTATGAAGTGATTAGGTTGTGTGTGGACTGTTTTGGGAGGCTCAATATGTTTATTAATGATGTTGTTTAGGCTGTTTGGTGATTGTTTTGAATGGTGTGAAGTCATATATATAGGGGAGGTGCTGTCCGTTTCATCGTAAAATAGGTTGTGGTCGATACATAATAGTTATGACGCTTGAATGATAACTATAGTATCGTTTCTCTTGTTGTAGACTAAGGAGTCGTGAAAATTGCATAGCTTGAGATTGGGGCAGTATATACAAGGTATGTGAGGCTATACCTTTCCTTCTTTTGCACGACTCCGAATATACATAATGTGATGAACGAGCTTCCAAAGATACTCTACTCTTAGAAGCTAGCAGTACTTACATTGTTTCCCCTCTTATGGGACGATTGATGTTAATGTTGCTTCTCTTATTCTTATGTTATCAATGTTGTTGGTATTTCCTGATTCCTATAAGGTTCATAGTGAAGAGTTACTCCTAATAACGCATACAAAGGATACCTTACGTCACTCCTAAAGGTTTATAACATAATTCCATGAGTCAAGCATGCACTATATATATATGTATCTATTTTACTCTACCGAGCCGCGCTATAGACGGCCGGGTATGGCACCTACTGTGCAACCACTGATCAGTTGGGTTTTACCGAGCTCCACGTGGCCGGGTACGATCTACCGAGCCTTATGATGGCCGGGTACGTTTTTACCGAGCCTATTACGGCCGGGTACGATATGATGATGATGATGCCCACAGAGGCGTATGTTTTAAAAAGCTTATATATTTATACATATGTATCATGCATTTCATGTCAGTAGCCCTCAGAGGTACTCAGATGTTACAGGTTGTATATTCTCTATCCATGTTTATATTACTGTTCGTGTTTATGCTTCCCTGCCTTACATACTCAGTACTTTATTCGTACTGACGTCCTTTTATTTGTGGACGCTGCATGTCGTGCTGCAGGTCCTGATAGACAGGCAGGTGTAGCTCCCCCACCACAGTAGGCTGTCCAGTTCAGCAGTGATTGGCGAGATCCCTTCTCCGGACTTGCCTTGGTCTTGGTATGCATTTTTGTTATAGACATTATGGGTATGTCGGGGCCCTGTTCCGGCTATGTTGCAGTACTTATATTCCTTTAGAGGCTCATAGACAGGTGTCGACTCATGTATAGTTTGGTATGCCTTGTCGGCTAGTTTTTATTTTATAGTCTTTCATGGTAGTATGGTAGCTCGTACCTTATATATAGTTTATTGATTGTCTGGTCACCCATGTTATGTATGTTCATGCCATCATATTTTATTGTTGGTTGTCCATGATGCATGTCTACCATTTATATTGATCTCGTCATCCCCAAAAGATAATAAAGAAGGTTAGATAAAATGTATGTTGGTACCCGGCAAGTAGGGTCGGGTGCTAGTCATGGCCCTCCAGTTTGGGTCGTGACAAAATATTCCCCACCCCACACTTTAAGTTGTGGCATGTCTATATGACACCCAATTAAAAAGCATAATGTAGAGCAACTTTCCTGAATATTTAGTCGGGGCCTGATGTCAAAGTCGAGCTCCATTCTTCTCGCCCGAACTAGTGCGCACATCCATGCAAACAGCTTCTCCTCAGCCTTTTTGGGGGTACACCCCAAACTTACCTTTCTCAAGTACTGGATTTTTCTCCTTCGATCTCCTAACCTTCCACTCAATACTTGCAACTGGCTTCTTTTTTTTCACCACCGTTTCTACATTCATCTCGAATGTCACAGTTTCCTCACCCACTCTAAACATAAGTCTTCTTTCATGTATATCTAATATAGCTCTACCTGTTGATAAGAATGGTCTTCCTAATATAAGGGGTACCTCCTTGTTCTCCTCCATTTTTACCACTATAAAGTCTACAGGGAATACGAATTTATCTACCCGCACAAAGACATCTTCATCCATCCGCTTAGGTATCAAAGTTGTTTGGTCTACTAGTTGCAATGAAATTGGTTCAGACCTTATCTCTCCAATCTCATTCTCCAGCCTCGCGTAAATAGACAAAGGCATTAGATTAATTGAGGCACCAAAATCACATAAAGACTTATCAAAATTAATAGTGGCTAAAGAGCAATGTATAGTAAAACACCATAGATCTCCACACCTTTGTGGGAGTTTGTTTTGCAAGATTGCACTTCAATTCTCTATGAGCTTGATCACTGAGGTCTCTTTTATCTCTCTTTTCTTTGAAAGGATCTCCTTCAAAAATTTGGCATAAGCTGGCTTTTGGGAGAGCACTTCTGTGAATGGCAAGTTTACATTAACCTGTCTCAGCATATCTAGAAATCTCTCAAACTACTTGTCCAGCTTTTCTCTGTATAGTTTTTGAGAAAAAGGTAGAGTAGGAATATGCTCGCCCATATCAAGTTCCTCCCTTCTCGAAGTTTCCTCCTTCTTCTTTTTATCAGCTCCCTTCTTGCCTTTCTTGTTATCAACTTCAATTTTCAGTTTCTCCCCACTTTCTTTTTCAAGCACAACATCTTTTTGGATTGAAGTGAGATCTTTCAATACTTTCCCACTTCTCAAGGTCATATCATTCACCATTTCTTTGGGATTCTTCTCAGTATAAGCAGGCAGAGTACCTGGGATTCTCTTAGACAATATGGTTACAATTTTTCCACTTGCTTCTCCACGTTTAGCAAACTTGTGCTATGTTCTTTGATAGCTTCACCATGATCATCTATCCTCTCATGCGTCTTGGTAATTAAGGACTGCATCAGATCTTCTAGCATAGGCTGATTGGGATTATTGAGGCTAAAATTGTGCCCTCTTCTGATTTTGGAAGCCTGGAGCTCATTGTCCCTAAATCTAGGGTTATTTTGTTGCCATCATTTTGCAGTATCCCCAAGTAAACTCCATGAAACATTGGGGTGCTTCTGACCTATGGCATTGAAGTTATAATTACCCATTGCATTCACTTCCTCTATTGAGGCTTGACACTCATGAGTAGGGTGTCCTTTTATGCATATATCACAAGTTTCTTGAGGCTCACTGTGTATTGAGGCTATGGTCGGCCTCCTTATCTATATGGACATGACATCATGTTGTACCTACACAGATGTGATAGCATCAACTTGGTGAACACCAGCTGATCTTCTTCTTTCAGTAATACCAGAGGGCCACTGATTTGCATTTTCAGATAACTCATCTAGAATTCTGACTATCTCCTCTGGAATCTTCATCATCAATGGGCCTCCAGCTGCATTTCTCAATGTTCTGCGTGAGCCGAAGTCAGTCCATCCCAAAAGTCTTGGAGTTACATCCAGAATTCAATTCCACTATGTTGACACTTTCGCACTATCTTCTTAAATTTCTCCCAAGCTTCAAACACAGTTACAGTCTCATTCTGGCAGAAGTTATGGATTTCTCTTCTAAACTTGCCAGTTTTAACTGATGAGAAATATTTGTCAAGAAATATGCCACGCCCCAAAACTGAGGGGCGCTCGACCGGGTAGCCCCAGTCAAGCGGACCTGGGTGTCTTTCCTATACCATGTGCTATCTCGTGTTTTCATTACTCATTAATCAAGGGAAATAGCCATTTATAGTTTAAACACCTCTTTACAAAATATACATAGCATATGTGGTTACTTAGCGTGGTTTACAAGTTACACTGCCCGAATACAAAATACATAAGTGCATAAAAACATATTCCACGTTTCCCGTCTACGGAGTCTCTAAGGATACAAAAGAGTGATACAATATTTGTCGGTAATAAGGCTCCGGCTATACGTTACACAAAAACTAAAATAAAACTCTGGGGGAAAAGCGCCATGAGCCACACAGGGCCCCGACAGGAAAGGGGCTCACCAATACAGCTAACGGGGAGTAATGGAGTGCTACTGTCTGTGGACTGGAGTACCTGCTATAGAACCACCTACAATCATAACACGAATGTAGTACCCCCGACAAAAGGGACGTCAGTACATTTGAATTGTACTGGTATATATAAACAAACTTTACCCCAAGTAAAATCAAGTAACACACAAGTAACAAACAGCAATAGAATCAACGATCAAATGCACATGAAGGAAACAACCAAAGCCAAACAAGTTTCACAATCTCTCCTTTTCCCCTTTCAACATTTTTCCATCACATCAATGATTTCAGTAGTGATTTCAATTAATGTCACTTTAATTAGAAAAACTCTCTTATATACCCCTTCGGGGTGGAAAAAAGAGGTGTGACAACTCTGACGACTCTGCTGAGGAAAAGAACCCAGTCCTTCTAGTTCAAGGTTCAAGAATTCAAGCTTGTTAATGTGATTTTTATTTATTGTTGATACTACTATATTTTGGTAGACCTAATGTACTAATTGCCATTTATTTACCGCTTTGATATTACTTGAACTATATTTAAATGTCTTCTTACACCTCCGTTCTGAGTCTTTTAAAAAATGGTGCACACGTTCGCGTGGCCCACTTTTTCTGTTAGAAGTTATACCAAATAGAACGAGGCTGGGCCAGCAACAAGGACAGGTAGACTTTCGTGCTCCCGATACGTTTCCCCCTCTTCGGCTCAATTTTGTTCGCTCAGATAAGCCAGATCTAGAACATAACCCCAGGTTTAAACTTAAAATATTGTAACTTCATGCCGGATCCCTAGTATGAACGTTTATTTGCATCACGTGCATTTGACCTTGGGGACTCCACACAGGGGTTAAGTCCATCTAGGACAGGTGTACCCAAAAACAACCAACCACCCTAATGCATCCTACGTGCTACATGAATATTTATTGTTTTGACTTGCTTGTTGACCGGCTAGGAAAAGAAAATCAAAATAAAAAACCAAGAGTGAGGCAAGATAGAGACTTTATCCGATTCTGAAAACCCCGGTATTTGAAAATGTCTCAAAACTCTATCAAAATTTTTTGAAAAAAAAAAAGATAAAAAAAAAGGAAAATATATTTCAAGAAAAGAGAGTGAGTCAAATATCATATTTTTTCAGTTATGTCAAAATTGACCGAATTACGCGGTTTTGATTCTCACCGAATATAAGATACGTAGACAAACCTTATCGGTTTCGGCCCACAATTTAAAACAAGTAATAATCCCAAAATATTTTCCATTACTTGCTTCTTTGGAAAGTCTGTCTTTTATAGGCCAATTTTTAAAAATACCAAAATATTTTCTTTTAATTTCTTCTCAAAATCCAAAAATATTTCATTATTCTTTCAAAAATTAAAAAGAAAATTCAAGATTCAAAAATATTTCCTTCTTCTTTAGAAGCATTTTTTGCATAAATTCAAAATAAAATTCTGAAAATCCCAAACATATTTCATTTCTTATTTAGAAGTTTTTGTTTCAAAATTCCAAAAAGAAAAAAAAAGTCAAAATTTGGAAAGAAAAAAAAAAGAAAAAAATATATTTTCCTTCTTCTTTAGAAGTCTTTCTTTTCAAATATTAAAAAAAATAAATCAAAATCCAAAAAAATAGTTAGTTTATTTACCTTATTCCTAATCTTACCGATACACGGGTCTGATTCTCACCAGATGTGAGATAAGTAGGCAAACCTCATCGGTTCCGACCCCAATTTTCAAAAATCCAAAAATATTTTTCTTTAGTTCCTTATTTAGAAATCTTTCCTTAGAAAATTCAAAAAAAAAAAAGTTTTTAAACTCAAAAATAGTTTCCTTCTTTTTGAAGTCTTTCATATGAAAAAAAATATATTAAAAATAAAATCAATAAAAATTATAATCTAAAATACTGGTTTCCTTTATTTTAAAGTATTTTTCCAAAAATTAAACAAAAAAAAGAATAAAAGAAAATTCTTTTCCTTGTTTAAAAGTCTTTCTTTCATAAATGTCAAAAAAAAAATTGAAAAATTGAAGTCCAAAAATATTTTCGTTTTTCTTTAGAATTACTTTTCTAATTTAAAAGAAAAAAAATAACTCAAAAATCCAAGTCTTTTTTTTAAAAAGTATCTCTTTCGAAAATTAAGAGGCAGCATCCAAAAATCAAAAATATTTTCTTTCTTCTTTAGAAAAAGAGAAAACAAATAAAAATTTAAACAAAAAATTCCTTTTACTTTTGAAATTTTGAAAGTTTTTTTTTTTTGTTGAAAGGATAGTTATGTTATAGATAATCAAACTCTTACAGGAGAGTTGTTAAGGAGATGCATTAGTGGCATCAGATTTACAAAAGTAGAGTTTGTCACTAAGGCTCCCGTATGGGAACCATTACTATTAACAAAAGTAGAACTAGCTAAAACACTACTATGAGTACTAGGTAGAGCAGTAGGTAAAATACTACTATTACACAAAGCAGATCAAGTTTTAATCGACCTTCTTCTGAGCATTCCATTTTGATCTTGTTGATATTAAGTTGAGACAAAAGGTGGTGGACTTCCAAAAAGTAGACGGTTTTCCTTTGCATGCATGGCTCCATAGTTAGCTAGACTATCTGCAACACTATTTTGCTCCCTGTAAATGCTTTGGAGAGGGGGACTATCCAACTGTAGTAGTAATAACCTGCAATCATTAATTATATTAGTGTATTGCATTGTAGTGGAGTTGAACATACCGAGTATGGCGTGTGCATCTGTCTCAATGATTAGTGGTTTGAGATGCTTTTGGATAGTAATTTTCAGCCCCATGAGCAAGGCTAGAAGTTCTGTCTGAACACTTGTCCCATGTATTGATGTTCCTGCAAATCCTATAATCCAGTTGCCCCGATGATTCCGAAAAATACCACCAATACCATATTTGTTCTGATTAAATGAGCAAGATCCATCGATGTTAGGCTTATAAGTATGGATGTTTGAGGGATGCCATTTTATATATAACGGTATTAGAGAATGATTTTTTGGTATGGGATTTGTTACATAATAAAATTATGCATCCTTTTTTAATATGAAAGATATATTTAAAATGATATTTTAATGATCTAGAGTGTTCTAATTTCGTATAATCCAGAGCTCCCATAATGCAAATGGTATGAGAGTGGTATTTGAAATTTTATGATGGGTGAATAGTAACTGTTGATGTATAAATTGGTGTAACCAATTTATAGTAACATTATGGGATAGAGGGGAATTGGCATTAATAGGTGAGATCTTAAGCATAGTCCAAAGTTGTATGGCAGCAGGATATTCTAGAAATATATGTTGTAATATTTCAGGGGCCATATGATATTATGGACATATAGATGAATTAAGGATACCTAATCTTGTGAGATAAGCACATGTTGGAAGTCTATCATGACAACTTAACCATAAGAAGAATGATATTCTTGGAGGAATATGAAGTTTTCAAATCCAGCTATAGCTGTATATTGGATTAGTTGTTGTAGGATTTATGTTATTTATAATAGAATTGTACATTAATTTGACAGAAAATATACCATTTTGTGTGAGAGCCTAATATATTTGATCATATGTTGAGGGTGCAGTAGGCATATAAATATCTTTGATTGCAGATTGTAAATGATTTGGTATAGTGAATGGTAATATATCTAAATGTCATTTATGATTGTAATAATAATTTGAAACAGTTGTTTTCCCTTATATTGCGGAAGGGATCCATATATATAGTTACGAATTAAGTAATTCTGGCTAAGCGAAGGATCATTCCAGAATTTTACATCATTTTTTGTTGTTAGATTCTATTTATACCCTAAACAACAGTAGGGCCATCCTCTCATAATATTATGCCAAGTTGTTGAAATTTATTTTTTGAACAATTGTGGTGGTCGTAAATAATTATGTAGTAACACTTGTGCCCAAAGTTGATTAGGATTCGGAAATAACCTCCATGTAAGACTTGCATGCAAGGCTTGATTTTTTTATATTTAGGTCCTGTATGCCTAACTCTCCTTGATCTAGAGGTTGTGTGATGGTAAACCACTTGATTAAATATAAATTTTTCTTTTGTTGAGTTGTTCCCCAAAGAAAATTACGTTGATAACGATTGAGGTAGGAAAGTATATAATTAGGTATTTTAATGTATTGCATAAGGTGATTATGAAGATGGTTTAAAGTTGAACGAATTAAAGTAGTCATTCCTGCTTTTGATAAGAAATTTGTTTTCCACCCTGCCAATTTATTTTTAAAATTTTCTATTAAGAATTGTTAATCCCTTTTAGCATGCTTCTTAATAAATATAGGAAATCCTAAGTATTTTTCAAAACTTTTTCCTACATTCATGTGGAATATTTCTAGTATAGTAAATCTTATATTAGGTGAGCAATTTTTGGAGAAAAAGATTTTTGATTTATCAAAATTAATAGTTTGTCCAGAGTGATATATAAAATGAATAATAGTATTAACAATTGATTGACATGATTTATCTATAACTTTTTATGTGAGAATAATATCATCAGCAAAAAATAAATGGGATAACTGAGGTCCTTTGTTCCCAATTGAAAGTGGTATCCAAGCATGATAATCAACTTCTGTATTTAATTTTCGCGAAAGCATTTTCAAGCATAGAATAAATAAGTAAAGTGATAATGGGTCTCCCTGTCGAATACCTCTTGTGGATGTAAAATAGTCTGTAGGATTACCATTAATCATAATTAAAGTAGTAGTAGTTATTATACATGACATAATGAGTTTAGTAAAAGTAGGTGGGAAATTAAGGGTGATTAATGTATTTTGTATAAACGACCACTCTAATTTGTCAAAACCTTTTTCAAGATCCAACTTTAAAAGCATGTTTAAATTATTATCTTTTATTTTTTGAAATTTGGTAGGTGAAACATAGTCAAGTTGGGACATAAACAGTCTCCAAACTACATGAATCTAGCCTATTATCACACAACAAGCCCATGCCAACGACATAGTACTTCATAATCACACCGTTTTGAGTAAAGGGGAACTCATTGTAATTTTTCGCCCCAAATTTACATACCATCAGGCTTTGTAGAACGCGCTTCGCCCTCAATAATGTGCCCTGCAACTTTGAGATCAGTGTATATATTGATAGGTTGATTTTTCAAGGTACGGAGAACATACCACTTGTCATCACTCAAGTCAGTGTAGCAACCTAGCATTTCTTTTTTAAGGTAGGGATCGATAGTGTTAAGACGTGATTCGTGGGGATCTGTTGAACTACCTTCACCATTTTGCCTCTTTTTGAACCACTAGTTAAATGTTAATGGCCTTTTTTAATAGATGTTGTAACGTTTATTCAAAAGGTCTTTGAGATACATATGACTTGGTTCAATTTAATAAGCTTTCTTACACCTGAAATAATAATTACCCCGCGAAGCATAGCGCGATTACATACCACGTTATATATATTGTCTTGTCGACCTGGTAAAGTTGTCGTTCTGTAAAAGCTGTCTTCTGGAAAATACTGTATTGTACCGTAAAGAATCATTACCACGCGAAGCATGTCGCGGTTACATACCACGTTATGTGTATTGTCTTGTCGAGCTGATAAAGCTATCGTTCTGCAAAAGTTGCTCGTCTGGAAAAGCTGTATTTTACCGTAGAGAATCATTAGCACGCAAAGCATAGTGCGGTTACATATCACGTTATGTGTATTGTCTTAAACTATCAGTATAAGAGATACTTAAACTACAGGGATACTACGCTAAAAGGATCTACATTTAACTACGCTAAAAGGGCACTATATTACTAGTCTTTAAGCAAATAAATAATCTAAACTAGAAAAAATAACAAATACATTTTAATAACAAAACATTCATGAAAATACATGTAAAACGGTAAAAGTAATTTATTAACAAATAATAATAATTTCTCAATTTTTACCTTTTTTTTAGAACACTAATTTCTTAGTCTGGATAAAAATAACATAACAATTTATTCGCAAAAAAAAAATACAAAACAACATGAAACACATTCCAAACAACTAATATGCATTATTTATACGAGTTTCGACATAAACTAAATCAGAATACCTCGATTTGTGTTTTTCGAAAAGTTGAAGAATTGAAAATTTGAGTCTGAAACAAGCAACCCATAACAATAGAAGGCTTGGCTAGGATGTGGGACCAACACTGTTTACTTTTTATGGGACGGGTAGGGTCCACTCGAGTTTTTTATAGAGTTAATGGGGGTGGGGGGGACCGCTGAGGGGGGCTTCTGTTTTGAACGGAGGGGAAAGGGAAAGGGACGACTACTTATGTATGTATAGCGCGGTTTATAAAAGCGTTATACATACCTGTCTTATCAGCTTCCAGGTATAACGCATTTTACAAAGGCATTTTATATATAACGCTCTTTTAAAGAGCGCTATACCTTAACATCCAAAACGGACGTTAAAGTATAGCGCCCTTTAAAAGGTGATATATATAGATATGTTACTCTCTTTTTTTATACTTATTTCGGTCTCACCTGTCAAAAAGAACCACACTTTGATTCTGAACTCTGGCTGTCGATTGCTTTTTGAAGGTAATATAAAACTTTTCTTGCTCTGCTGCTTTTGGAAGAGCAAAGGCTCTCTCAACCGAGCTCTGTCTAAGTTGGTACTCATAGCAAATGATGAATTAACAGCCCAGTGATGTGCTTGAAGGTGCAACAACTTCCTATATTTCTTGTATATTACTATATATTTATATAATTTATAGTATTTAAGTACAGTTGAACTAAATAGCACTAGCACTGGAAACGTACGATGTATTTATGTTTTTTTATTTTTTTATTTTTTTTTTGCACTTATCATATATAAAACTGCCCTATTATGCATGTATTTATAATTACACATGGTAGTGTTTTGGTTATGGATGTCTATTTTGATTTCAATATGGATTAGTGTTTGATTTCATGGGTTGCTCGCTATTTGATCCACCCAAGGCCGGAATGATGAAGTTGTTTTCATGCAGGAGCCTATTTAATTATGTAATGATAATGTTTGTTTCTTATCGTTGTGAAAGTTCAAACAATGACATCGATAAATTATAGAAATAACTTTATAGCGAACGTGATTCACCGTTAATCTTGGCCTCGTGCATGTTGCACGAGCAAATGCATCTAGTATTAAGTTAAAGGAATTCTTTAAGAAATTTAACAATTTCGTACGTCTCCAGAAAATTCTCTTTAAAGCAGAACAACTGTTCACTTCATCCAAAGCACTAAACATTTAAGTGAAATTTAAACAATGAGTGAAGTATGTTATTTTGCTGAAAACAGTCCAACAAACATACTAGTTCAACTGGTTCGGCAAGTCTTACACAAACTGATAGCAGTCAATTGACTGCTTAATATTCTTTCTCAGAAAAAGCCCAATTAAACAAGTAGATAGCACATAGATTTACTCCACAGCGGTTTAAACACGTAGATAGCACATAGATCTACTCCCCAGCGGTCAAAGTTTGTTCTCCGTCACAGGAACCAGCCCCTCCTCCCTCATGCTCATCTTCGCACTTCAAAGGCTGCCTAAAGCAATCAGAGCAAAGCAATTCTAAACAAAAAGTTTCCTCATATTCAGTGTTATTTATACATCTGCCACACTGACTGCAGCGTAAGATGCACAGTGAGCAGGCCCTACATTCTTGAGTAGCTTGATCTTTCACTTGACAACCATCTGCAGGACAATCATAGACCATTCTAATTTTTCCACATCTAGGGCATACTTGAACATCAATAGCCCGATTGTCATCAGATAAACGATAAATATTCCTCCGAGAAAAGAAATGGGGTTTGTAAAAATTATTTTGCTGCGTCTGGCTATCTGCACCTAGCAGAAACCTGAGTTCTTCAACATGTTCATGAGTCACTCCATAAAGGCCGCCAATTCTCAGGTGCTTTATACCCATTTTACCTCTTTTGGAGTTAAAGGACTTCAACATATTTACAACGCCCTCAATACTGAGTCTTGTACATGCAGGAACAAATAGCTGCATGAAGTAAAAATATGATTAAGTACACCATTGTACATTCAAGCACATACTATTAGTAGCAAAAGGAACCTTATCCAAAAAAGAGAACAAAAACTACTAGTAGCAAAAGGGTACTGATCCTGCTCTCAACAGGTATATCTTGCAAGAGTATTTAGTACAAGGCAACCAATAACGAAAATGAGAAAAGGACAGAACCAAACAGCCTGCCAGCAACCCAACAGGAAAAAAATGCGCATCAAATAAAGATTAACATTTCCATAAGCAATTCAAACTTCTACAAATAAAAGCTAAAACCGCTGAAACTTGCTTTAACTCCTCTAGGTTAGGTAATTCAAACAATCCAATGACAATCAGAAGCTCAGATTCTGCTTGCAATTTAAAATAAGGCAATAATGGTGACAGAACTACATCCAAACTGAGATTGAAGTCATTAAACAAAACAAGTGTGAATCATATATTGTATGACATACGCAAACATGCAGTGATCAATGTGCCATCAATAAGAGTGCATTTAGGAAGTACATATTAGCTCTAAGTGATTGTCAGGAAGCATTGTGACAGGCATCAATAAGCTATTTATGCCATTTCTGACCAAACTTTTGAGTCTTCCACGCAAAATACCAGGAATAAATGGCATAAATGCAACTTCTATTGCTCAGGAAACAAAAGCAAAGGGTCATTGGAATGTGCTAAAGAGCAAAATGTTAATATCAACAAGCATGCAATAAAAATACCATTATAGCGAGCACCACAAACAAATATATCTCTTAAGAGACAATAAAGGAAAATGAATTGAACAGCTGACCTTTGTCAAAAGTGGATTAGAGTCGAGTACCCTCCTTAAACCGTCATCTGTGATGCGGGTGCACTCTAACAGACTCAAGCATTGTAAGTTACCTTGAGCCCTGCTAGTCAACTGCAAGAGGGCATCGTCACTGATCTCATTCAATGGTTTTTCAATATGAATGCTCCTCCACAACAAAGGATCATTTTTGACAGTAAGTCGCAAGGACCCACAAACACTTTCTACAGTCAAAAGATCCTTCACTCCAAGGTAACCAAGAGCAAAAGATAAAGCCTCATGAGGGGCACCTTCATTTTCAGCAGAGCAGGACGTCGAACAATCTGTTCCTGCCATCGTCTGCGGCAGAAAACTGCCTGAACCTACATTATTGAAGCCTGCAGTGTCCCCCACATTGCAAGCTGAGCCAAGACCAACATGGGCCAAGGCGTCCCTCATATCTCTCTCCCCAACAAACCAATTCACCGAATCACCTTTATTCAATTTGTCATCAGACCGAACGTGACAACCAGGGAATGATTGGAACCTCATAGCATCACCCCAGATAAAATTCAAACCCGCAAACAAACCATAGTCCTCATTACTTGGACCAACACGGTTTCTCCTACATCCTCCATAATCAACTTCCAAATCCTCAAGCCATCCTGTAATGGCTGTGATAGTGGTGCTTATATCCATCCCAAATGGATCAGCAGGTAGACGGTCAACAATATCCTCCACCGACTCTGACAAATCACTCTTCTCTACTCTTTTCCCCCCATAATCATAATCAAATCCCTCTCGGGACCGAGCAAAATTCTCCACTTTCTTCTCTGGAACACCCTCCACTAGATACCCATTAACAATTCTCATCGGCGATATCAAATTATCCTCAGATATATGCGCCGGAAATATGGGCCGATGCGAAAAATTTAACGCCATGTATGGTTAAAATTAACTCTAAAGACAGCAAAAAGGAAGACCCTCTCTTTTCTTTTTTCTCTTTTTCTGTTTTTTTTTTACTTTTCTCTCTTTTTTGGTGTGCAATACTGTAATGCGAAGTTTATTAGATTCAACAAGAAAACCCTCAATTTAGGATGGTAAACTAAAAACAACGCACCTAAAATCTCACAGAGCTTCTTGTAAGGAACCCTAAGAGAATCCGAATAATACAGCAGAATCAATCAGTGAAATGACACCTTAATGTTTTGATATTTTTACTATACAAAATAAAAAGAATCAATGAATATTTGGCAGAATAGGAAAACCTAAGAAGCTAGGGTTTTCAAAAGAATGTGGAAAGAGAATAAATCGTAACGATACAAAAGAAAATAAAGAACCTGAATCAGCGTACAAACAAACCCTAATTTGCTCACCAGAGAACACAATCGACAGGGAAAAGAAGATGGAACGAGTTTCCGATTGCCGATTAGAGTGGAGGAATTGAAACTAAATATGAGCACCTCGTTTGGGAATCTGCCGATCGAGCTCAAAGAAGAGCGAAATAGGAAAATAGGAAGAAATAGCTAGGAGTAGAAAAGAAAAAGAGATGAAAAATCTATAGGTACCTGTTTGGGGAAATTGGGGGCTGAGGGTAAGGGAATTTTTTGGGGGAATTGTCTAATTGTGTATGAATTGGAAGAGTCAAGAAGGATACCGACACGTGTCCGGTGACTAATTCTTACTGCTATTTCGGTGAAAGTCGTGGCGGGAATGGATTTCCCTCCTTCCGGAATCTATTTTTCCGCTTCAGCGCTCGTTATGCATATGGACTACTAGTATTTTTTCTTCAACATTTTTTTTTTTTAGCACTTCAACATATTATTATTTTATTATTAATACTTAGAAACATGGGTTTATTAATACTTAGAAACATGGTTTTTTTTTTCCAGCATGATTTGACATAGAATACAGTGCTCAGTTGGGTACGTTGGAAAAATAATTATCGAATTATCATGTAATATTTAGTTGATGATACTACATAAATCATGTGTATACACATATATACACACACGCATATATATACATAAAGAAATGCTATGGACATTAAATTATTTAAATACGAAAATACTAATAATTTATTTATTATTAAACACCGTATAAATAATTTACGTACTACTCAGATAACTAGTATCTTAATCAAACGACACCTTAATGGTTAATGTTTAACCAAAAAAATAATTTTTGTGGTCAAAACAAATAAAAGAAAATTTGGATTTCTAATAACAAAGTTTACTTCATTTTTCCTAAAATAAATTCATAGCAAATAATGAAAATAAAATATTGAGAATAAGGAAAAAGAAATCTTATTGATAATCGCAACTTCATTCAAATAGGAGAGAATAAGATGTTTTAAGAGCAGAGAATAACAAAATTATGGACAATTGATAGTATAAGTTCGTGAATGTCTTGATGATGGTACAAGATATGATAAGAGAGTTTATATAAAGGTACAATAAGTTAATGTCTTGCCCACTTAATTGCTACTCATTACTAATATTTATTATTGATTACCCGTTATATGGGTAATTTATAGTTGTCATTAATAACCAACCAATCGCACATAATCAGGGATCATGCTGATTTATTTCCTTATTCGCGGCTATTAATGAACATTTCTTCTTCGTGGTAGTTAATTATCCATCCCGCACCTATTTTCTTCCTTTCAGTTGTCAGGTACGGTATCTTTGTAGAAGATCCCGTGGATGTTTTACTTATCCCTTCACTAATCTTCACTCTTTTTTATCTCTTCGACTCTTATGCCACTTGTCAGCATATCATCAATCCAGGTGTCGAGACTATTTTTCTACAAATATAGATACTCCCTCTACCCCCTCCCCCCAACTTTTTGAATATTCGGGGAGAGTTTAATTGTGGTGAAAATGTCTTGCTACCTCTTCTCGATATTATTATGATTTGCTTGAGAAGCAAAAAAGATCTCTTCCATTTAATGCTCGAGATACATGTCTTATCGTGATTGGCTCTGCAGCTCGCAGTGGCTTTTTAGGGTTTCTGCGCCCGTATCAGCTCAACGTGACGGTTCCATGATTATGGTCTATCATAATGCTTTTTTCTTATAAATATTGTATTATGCACCTTCCAAAACTTCTTCTACTTACTTTCATTTTCTCTACATCCTCTTCGCAACTTTTGCGTTCTCTTCGTGCTTCTGCTTTACTTAACAATGGCTTCTCAATCTTCAAACATTTCTTCATCATTTGATCCTCGTCATGCTATTATAGTATATGAACTCCTTCTATTATGGCTCCGATTAGAAGTCGGAACAGAGGTGGTAGACCCTGCAGCTTAGGTTCCATATCTAGTCGAAACACTTCTTCTTCTAAGAAGAACTATTCAAAACTGTCCTCTTTTTCTAAAGCTAAGTCCACAACCGCTCCTAGATCTTCTTCCAAGGCTAGGCACAAAACAAATCACTGCCTGAACCTTTAGTCTCGAAGATCGTTCCCCAGAAGTTTTCTTTTATTTCTGATTGTGAGGCGTGAAGTAAAGAAGTTTCTTCCTCCATAGAAGCATTTAACCATGTTGACCACTATCCTTCCCTTATTAAATATGGTCTTCTTCCTCTCATACGTAGAGAATAACATTGGAAGCCTGATTTCCCAATCACAACCCCTAGTGCTAATAACCGAATAACTAGTTACTGTGAAGGTTATTCGCTCAACTACACTTATCCTTTTAGCTTAGGATTTAAACCTCCAATTAACCCACTGATTTCTGGAGTTCTGAATGCCTTCGCTACTTGCTGGGGTAAATTTCTGCCCCTTTCACTTTTTGTCATCTCCTCTATATGCCCCAATACTTTCTCGCATGGGTGTTTTTACACTCGCAACAAGAAGTAAGAACATCTTGGTTAGTCATGAAGATGATCGTGACCAAGGCTGGTATGCTCAGTTTATTGATATCCCAACCCTTGCTTTAGTGGGAGAAGAGAATATGCCTTTTCCCAAAAAAGTGAAAATTTTCACGTAAGTGTTTTCCTTTATTTTTACTTTCTACCGGTTTTCTTTATTAAGATATTAACCTTCTCTCCCGTGTCTACTTTTTTTCCAGCAGCCATGGAAGTCTTTGGTGAGCTTCTTGACTTCCGTGATTGGGTAAAAATGATATTATCTATTGCTCTTATGGAACAAAGATCTTGGAAATTTTTATCCCAAAATTTTTGGTGGAAAGTTAGAACCCACGGTATATTTTTTTATTTTACCGTAATTTTTTTTAATACTTACTTTGACATCCTTTTTTATTTTTAGAATTTGCATCCACGGAGTTCATCCCTCTCACGCTCCCGCTCCTCCAGTTAGGCTCGATGTTAACACTGCTCAAGAGCATATTTTGAATGTGTCCTCTTCGAAGAGGAAGAATCAAGAACCCCTTGCTCCTGATGAAGAGTAAGAAGATGAAGGATCCTTAGTAAAGATGCCACGAGTTAGGAGGCAAATCATTTTAGATGATGAATCCAACGTCCCTCAAAACCAGCCTTCAAACTCCGTGCCTTTTCACTTGGTTAATGAGCTTGAAGATGCCCCTCTGGAAATTTTAGTGGAAGAAGATGTTGATCCTGCTTTAAACCCTCCTTCGATACCTATTGAAAGACTCTTTGCTCAAGAATTTAAGGGTGAAGAGGAAGAAATTGACTTTGTTTCAGAAGATCCACCCGTTGCTACTCTTTCTATGAGTCTTGTCGTTCATGTTGCTTCTCCTAATATTGTCCCTTAAGCTAAAGTTGTCATTCAACCTGGGCAGTATGAAACAAGTTATGATCGAAGTCCCCGAGAGTATCAACTTGCTGAAGAAATCTCACTGAGGTGTGATTTGGTTAAATCCTTTGATTGGCCCTCTCAAGAGGAAAAAACTTGACTCCTATTACTCTAGTGAATGATGTAATTCATTCTTCTCTCTAGGTATGTCTTTCCTCTTTTACTTCTTTCAATTTTTTATTCCTTAGGTTTATAACACCTTTCACCACGCCTTTTGTATATCAATTAACATGTGTGGAGCTAATAAGGAGATTGGCTTGAACCGAGCAACAAGTTGCTGAGTTAGGCACAGAAACCAATAACTTTAAGAGCTATTTGAGACCCTTCAACTAGAGAAAGATGTATTGGCTGGTGATAAATACTCTAGAGCAACAACTTAGGATCACTACTGCAGAGTTAGCAATAATGAAGGATTCTGCCAATCTGGTAGAGAAGGAAAAAGCTAGGATGGAGGCTACTTTAGCTGAGCAATATTCAATGGACACTAAGGAGATTCAAAGTTTGAAAGAACTTCTGAATCAAAAATAAGTGCATGTGGGTGATATGGTTTAAGCATTAACTTAAGCTCAAGAAGATCTCTGCACCTCCTCCAACAGAGTTATGTTCCTTGTAACTATATTAGAACCTTTGAAGGTTTCATATGATATTGTCGAAGCTGAAAAAGAAGAACTGAGGGTTGAATTTAAATAACTGGAGAAAGATTACGAGGCTCCCGAGGACAAACTAACTCTAGATGTGATTTGGGCCTTTCAGAGCACTCGTCTTGAGACTTTAACCGAGGCTAGCCAAGAAGGCTTTGATCTTAAAACTGAGATTGCCAGGGCTAAGGAAGTAATTGAAACTACTTAGCAACATCAAAGTTTCTCTACACCCAAAGATGATATCTCCAAGGATGATTTAAGAAAAGATGGTTCGAAGGCTGATTCTGTTGATCCTCGGCCTTCATCTTCTAGTCCCCAAGTTGATCCTTCGCTCCTTCCCAAGATGATCCTTAGCTTTCTTTTACAACAATCATTTTTATGTTTTGGATATTTTTGGATGTTTTGGTATGTTTGTTGGAAACTTATCAACATCAATGTTAACTTTCGGTATGTTTTATATATGCTTTCGCTATTTAATATTCGAGCATTTTTTCGCATTATCTAAGTATAATGAATGCTTTAACACGCTGCGACTAAATAAACATGGTCTTACTTATAAAATAGGTCCCTTATATGCAATCGACACTAATGAAGATGACGTCACATCTTCATATTGGTATAAGAATATGACATACGAATTAATTTGAAGAAGTTTTATTTGAACATTCAAAGTAAATATTCATGTACATCAGTTTCATAATTGCTTTCTTGTAGCAAGTTTACAAGTATGGGCGTATTTAACCCGTGACTATTTTGTAGCCTTAACTTAATAGCTCTTGGGAGCTTCCTGTTTAATCTTTACTGACTCACTTCCCATGCAATCTTTGAGCTTAAATTTTGAAATTTTCTTCAAGGTGTTTTTTGAGAATTTTTTGAGGTGTGCTTCTTCCATACGTATAGTTTTCCCTAGTATTTAAGCTTTGATGTATAAAAACTTGAACATTGGATTAACCTTCCTCGACGGTCCTTTTCCTAAAACAGAAATACACAGTGGACTCGGGGATATTTTTGTAGCTGATCTCTGCTGAACCCTTCCCATCAGAATTATTGTAACCTTAAACGAGAATAATGAAGTATTCTGCGTGTCTTTTGTGTGAAATTTCATCATCTGGTTTGGTTTAGTTTTTTGCCTATCATCTTAAAAGTTTAGTAAATATTATATGAACAAAATAAATAATGAACTTTAAGATACTTAACCGTAAGTACTTGCTCAAAAGTAGTATTTCTTCAATTGTACTACATTCGAATTGAAAGCTAACACTTTCCCGTCCATGGTTACAATTTGTATGCTCCTTTCCCATCAATGACTCAAACTCGATATGGTCCTTCCTAATTCAGACCTAATTTCCTTGCATTTACCGTTGTGTTGACTAAAACACTTTCTTAAGGATGAAGTACCTAATCTTAAAATATTGAAGATTAGCTCCCCTATTGTAATATTGCTCAATCCTTTTGTTTTTGCAATGCCATCCATATTAAAGTTGCTTCCCTTCATTCTTGTGCCAAATCCAAATCGGTTTTAAGCTCTTCCTTATTGGATAGTTCATTTGTATGTTCAAATCTCAGGCTCAGTTCCCCTATTTCTATTAGAATTAGTTCCTCAGTACCATAAACAAGTGAAAATAGAGTTTTTCTCGTGCTTATTTTTGCCGTTGTTTTGTAGGCCCATAACACCCTAGGTAGCACCTTAGGCCACCAGCCTTTGATGCTTCCAAACATTTCTTTATATTGTTAAATATAATTTTGTTTGTGACTATGCTTGTCTATTAGCTATGAGATGTTATGGTGCTAAAGTAATCCTTTTGATTTTCCACCCTTTGAGAAAGTTAGTGACCTTTGCTCCCATGATTTGTGGTCCATTATCACATACAATTTCCCTTGGAACCCCGAATCTATATATTCCTCCATATGAAGTTGATAACTTCCTTTTCTCGTATTTGTTTGAAGCACATGCTTCCATCTACTTAGAATAATAATCAGTTAAAATTAATAGAAATAGTGCTTGCGGCAAAGGGCCTACAATATCTATTTCCCACTTCATAAATAGCCATGGTTCGATAATCGAATGAAGCAGTTGTGCCAGTTGATGCATATTATTTGCATACCATTGGCATTTTTCGCACCATTTTACGAAGTTTTCTGCCTTGTCTTCCATTTTTAGCTAGTAATACCCTGTGATGATAGGCTATAATTGCGTATTTTATTCTCTTACTACACTCAAATTTACTGCACTTTAATTGAGTTTGAGTTTTAATTGCTAGTGTCTTGCACTAATTGTGTATTTTATGCCTTGTAGGAGTAATTCTGAGCTATGTAGATGTTATAGAATGAATTCAAGTGATTTGGTGCTTTTAAGTCTGAGTAAAAGCTCAAGGAATTAAGTCGGAATTGTGTTCGGGGGTCAACGGATGATAGTTAGAACAAACAAAGAATCGAGTAGGCATAATGCACATTATCTAGTAAAATACACATAACATTTTTCTCAGAACTCTATTAGTGTTCCACAATATATTGTTGAAAAGGTAACTCAAAGGGCTACAACTTTCATGTTTTACATTTATCCAAATTACTAATTACAGAGGCTGAAAAATGCGGTCTAAACCGCAATTGCGGACCTAGTTGCGAACTGAGGTAGTGCACTTGTTAATATGCGCGGGCACTAGCGCTCCCGCACTAGTCCAGGCCTGGAAACTTGTACTTTTTTACATTGGAGAAGGTATAATTATTTGGGACCAACCCTACTTGGTATATATACATGGAAAAATAATATTTTGAGCAGGTGGGATAGATTTGAAACACAGATTCGACCTAAGGAGGCAGAAACACAATAGGACCAATGCGGGGAATTCTACTACGACTTTTTCCTTCCTATTCCTATATTTCATTGTTGGTTATGATGTAATGTAGTTTTACATACTATTATGAATAGCTAATTTATTATCTAGGGTTTTGATGGAACCTTTTGTAGGATAAATACTTGTTATATTTTTATATAATAGAGTCGTAGTATTTTCTCTATTTGTTCAACTATATATTCTTGTGGTTGATTGAAGGGTCCTCAATTAGGTGTGCCTATTTAGTATGTATTACTCGAAAGAGATTGCATATTTAGGTAGTTGTTGAATAACATCACTTCCGACGTAAGTGAGGAATCAATAACCAAGGGTTTAATTGTGGGATTAGGGATAATGAAACCTTGGGTGCGATCTAAGTGAGCTATAATTAAAGCCAGCTAGCGTAACTGGGAAGAGTATGTCTAGTAAATTATCATAATTACTCAAGAGAGAATTACAACACGTAGAGCGCTCATGATCGGTAGAGAATACTTAGGCGAAATTATAGAAGACATAGCGGGAATGATTCCGACAATTGGAGAAATCTTAACTCTAGACCTCCTTAATCTTTTCTCCAACCTGTAGTATCTTTAGTGTTAATTTATTATTTTAATTGGTTAGTTAGTTAGTTAAATACAAGAATCTTAATATCTATAAGTTAGGAATTGTTCAAGCTTGTATTCTCGGTGATAGTGAACAATTACAGCTAAGCCTTAGTTCTCTGTGGGATTCAACTCCGGACTTGTAAACCGAACTATATTTGAAATGGATCGTTAGTCCTTTTTATAAGGCACAGTTGGGCATGATATAATTTTGGCACCGTTGCCAGGGAACTAACGGTGTAGCTGTAGGTGTACATATTTTATGGTTGCAAGTTTGAACTGTTATTTTTGTTTTCTTGTATTCGATTATTTATTTATTTTAATTTTTTTATTTTTGATCAGAGAGACATGGAATCATGGAATTATAAGAATTTTGATGTTGGTGATTCTGCTTTTAATCCTCCTTATGCATATTGTGAAGGAAAACACCCCATGCGAAATTATCAAAATATTCCGGAGAGCGAGTTTTGTCCACCAACTCGATCTTATATGTGAAATGTGTGATATGTGTGGTGGCCAAGATGTTCACTTTTATGATTGTGCTTATAGTTCTTATCTTCCCCCAGCCCCTTACTTTGATGGTTCTTCTTTTTCTTGTGAAGTTAATAGGAACAAAGAACCCAGGAATGATGACTGGAAAGAGATCAAAGTTATGTTAAAGTATTGCATGGAACTATATGATAAGATACCATGGCAGATACAACGGCAAGGGGAAACTATTCACAACTTAGAGGCTCAAGCGAATAAATTAATTGAACCTTGTAAAGTGCAACAAGTTGACATTGTGGATAGTAGCCAATATGAGTATGAAATGGTTGCAGAAATTGCCATTATACTAGAGGATTTAAAACAATACGAGGATGAGCTAGAGGAGGAGGCTAGAGTAGAATACCAACAATTAATAGAACTAGATTTTGAGGATGCCGATGTCGCAGAAGAGATACTAGAGTCAACCAAGGATATTGAGGATACATATTTAGTTGACTCTAGTATCATTAGTGTTAAGGATGTTGACAATCCCAATGTTTCTGTAGTTGAGCGCATTGGCCCACACTCCAAGCATTTTTCCACATTGCGTATGGATGATGATATGGAAATAGAGTCATCCGAGACACTTGAGGAGTCAAGGAATAAGGAACAAGGTGCCTACATTTGGGAATTCTTCTTGCCAGAAAGTTGGGAATACACATCTCGTCTAAAGGCAAAAAAGTGCAGAATATTGGGCTAGTTAGATTTGTTCTACCACCCCAGGAGCATGGTCACAAAGCAGAATCAAAACTTGAGGTCCAATTAATAAGTTTGAAATGGAGGCGAAAGTGATTCACGTCGTTCCACGGGGTTAAATGAAGTGCTTGTTGGGAGGCAACCTAGCTTTACTGCTTTCTTTTATTTTTTTTAATTTTTAATTTAATTGTTTGTAGTATCGATTTTTGATTTTCTAGGAGCATGAAAAGCAAAGCTATTGGAAGGATGCAATAACAAACCAGATGGTTGGAGCTAAGTGTGAAGTACCCGCACAAAGGACCAAGCCTGGAAGAAGTCTGAGTACCCCATGAGCTGTTAGTGCTTCGGCCTTTGGCCTAACATGGAATTTCTTTTAACCTCTTATTAGTATAGTGTACATTGAGAACAATGCACAATTTTAAGTGTGGGGTGAGCAGATTGTCTGGGTGACTTTCTATGCTATTTTAGTTAGGTTAGTTTCATTGAATATTTTTTTTAAATAGAAAAGATTGAACTTTTCCCGACCATGGATCTATTAGACAATTTTTTTGAGGGATTTAAGTCTAAAGAAAAAAAAATATTTTTTCTGTTAGGTAGTGTAGCAATTTCTCTTTGGTTTTTCTTTGTGCCGTGGTTCTTTTCCAAGGGTTTTATTTGAACCATGTGTAGTTAGTCTTTTTTTAGGAATATGAGCCATTGTGTTGTGTTTTGAATTGAAGCAATATCTCTTGTCTTTGTTATGCCTTGAGAATAGTGAGTACTTTGGCTGTGATGCTTAGGCTCAGTTTTTGACTCTAGTATAAGTACCTTAAATTGTATGTTCTTAACATTGCTTAACTGCTTTGACTAGAGTGTCTTGATGAAACCAATCTTGAGTGAGTCATGTGCCATGTGCGTGTGAGGTTTGTTGTTATTCTAAGCATTGCATTTAATGCCTAGAACTTGCCCCGTGTGTTTGCAAAGCAAAATAGTAGTTTTGTTCAGTTTTGGAAGTGATATAGGCATTTCTTTGTTGAGCCAAATATGTATATTTTATCCGCCTAGTTGTTACGTATCGTAGTTAACCCCTTAGAGCATGTAATCCTGTTTCTTTGGCAACCACGTTATAATCCTTAAACATTTGTTTGAATTAACCATCTATTTGAACCATTGTAACCTCTCATGAGCATTTGAATTATTTATGAACTGTGTAAAAGTTAAAGTGTGGGGTGGCTGATTTGTATTTTGAGTGGAACTAATGAAATAAGGAGAAATGTGCACTGTTTTGAACAAGTAAGAGTCACTTAAATTGAAAAAAATATAGTTGTATTGCTGTGAAAAAAAATTCCTTGATCAGTGGTGACACTTGATGTAATTGTGCTAGTTCTTAAAGAAGTATGGGGTAAAATACATTGATGTGAAGGCGTTGTTTGTTTTGACATAAGTATGTGATTTAAATATTAAAGTATATGTATTAAAGTGCTTAGGGAGGAGTAGTCACTCTTATATATAAATGTATCATATCTGTCCCGCAGCCTACATTACAACTAAATAAAGTCCTACTTGATCCTAGACAGAATGAGCTCGATTAGTAGAGTAATACACTGTGGGCAAGTCCATGATGCATCTTTTATGGCATATGAATGTTATTTATGAGAGTGAGTGAACTCTTTCTATCTTGAGTTCCTAAGTGCTCTTAAATTTTTTTGTGTGGAACTACTCTCTTTTGCCATGTGAGGGCACTTGATTCATGAAGAAAAGATAATGTATGTGATCTCTATATTATAGTAAGTGGATGAGTTGTAAATAATGTGTGGTACTTGTGATTCAAATTTTGAGGTGAAGATGTTACACTTTTGTGCTTAGTCTATTTTAAATATTCTTGGTGTGATGAGTTAGGAGAATTGTTTTTAAAAAAAAAGCCGTGTCTATATAAATATAGTTTGATTGCTCGAGGAGAGCAATGATATAAGCGCGGGGTGTTGATGATAGGCTATAATTGCGTATTTTAGTCGCTTACTACACTCAAATTTACTGCACTTTAATTGAGTTTGAGTTTTGATCGCAAGTGTCTTGCACTAATTGTGTGTTTTATGCCTTGTAGGAGTGATTTCGAGCTATGTAGAGGTTATGGAATGAATTCAAGTGATTTGGAGCTTTGAAGTTCGAGTAAAATATAAAGGAATTAAGCCGTAATTGTGTTCGGGGTTCAACGGATGATAGTTAGAACAAACGAAGAATCGAGTAGGCATATTGCATATTGTCTAGTAAAATACACATAACGTTTTTGTCATAATTCCATTTGGGTTCCCCAATATACTTTTGGAAATATAACTCAAAGGGCTACAACTTTTATGTTTTATATTTTTTTAAATTCCAAACATAAGAGGCTGAAAAACACAGTGTAAACCGCGATTGCGGACCTGGTCGCGGACCGAGGCAGTGCACTTGTTAATATGCGCGGCCACTAGCGCTCCCGCGCTAGTCCAGGCCTGAAAAATTGTTCTTTTTCACATTGGAGAAGGTATAATTATTTGGGCCCAACCCTACTTGGTATATATATATGGAAAAATATTATTTTGAGCAGGTAGGATAGATTTGAGACACAGATTCGACCTAAGGAGGCAGAGACATAATAGGAGCAAGGTGGAGAATTCTTCTACGAGTTTTTCCTTCCTATTTCTATTTTTCATTGTTGGTTATGACTTTTAGTATTATAATTTTACATACTATTATGAATAACTAATTTGTTATCTAGGGTTTTGATGAAAACTTTTGTAGGATAAATTTTTGTTATGTTTTTATATAAGTGAGCCGTAGTATTTTCTCTATCTGTTCAACTATATATTCGTGTGGTTGATTAAAGGGCCCTCAATTAGCTGTGCCTATTTAGTATGTATTACTCGGGAGAGAGTGCATATTTAGGTAGCTGTTTAACAACATCACTCCCAACGTATGTGAAGAATCAATAATCAACTGTAGTATCTTTAGTGTTAATTTATTATTTTAATTTGCTAGTTAGTTAGTTAGTTAAACATAAGAATCTTAATATCTATAAGTTAGGAATTTTTCAAGCTTGTATTCTTGGTAATAGTAAACAACTGTAGTTAAACCTTAGTTCTCTGTGGGATTCGACTCCGGACTTATAAATTGGATTATATTTGCAACGACCGCTTAGTCCTTTTTATAAGGCATAGATGGGCGTGATCACCCTGCTCTTATTAGATTTTTCACTAGTGACCTTCCTCTATCGTGATTTTCACAATGTCCTTCATGTACCTCTTGTATCATGTATTTAGTTTGTGAGGGCCCAAGGCATCAAGCTAAGGGTCCACTAAACATCTTTCAATACAAATTGCCTTCTATTAAACCGTATCGAGTTGTTTGCATTCATAATAATTGGGATTATTTTTTATCCTCAGGTAATATTCCATATATGTTACGACCCAAAATCCACTAAGGGTCGTGGTGGCGCCGGACAACGCCGTCAGACCAGCCAACTCAAATACTTAATTAAATCTCATTTTAACACTTTTGAAAAATATTTCTTTTATATATTTTAAACAAGACTCAGTGTATTCTTCCGAATAAATAAATAAAATATTTAAACAACTTTTAAGATTTTCAAATAATCCAAATAAATCTCCAGAACCCGGTGTCACAAGTACATGAGCAACTACTGATGAGATAAATAAAATACGACATCCGTCCGGAATACAGTGGACGGAAAGTAAATACAGTACACTGGAAGGGACTACCATAGCTGTGGTCGCCTCGAATGATGCAGCTCACCTAGTCCCAGAAACGTCCGTCCTGCTACGCCCCGTAGGCTGCTAGAGGTATATATATACATGTGCAACAAAAATGCACAGAAGTGTAGTATGAGTACGTAATCAACGTGTACTCAATGAGTGTCCCGCCTAATCCCGAAGGGGTAGAGACGAGATGGTCAACTCTGACACTCTCTAATAGTCCAAAGATTATTTATCCTCAATATACATATTAAACAGTGAATTTAATTTATAAACATGATTCTAATCCAGCTAGAGGAAACAAGTAAACACGTAATTCCTTCATAGGTAAATTTTCCATAGGTCCTCTTTATTATTAACAAATAAATCTCGAGCTAGGGTGAGGCAGTGACAACTTAAATAAGTTCAGGACAACAACACAAACATGCGCAAATCAT
>MU715656.1:149831-182002 GCA_026770625.1 Nicotiana glauca | reverse complement strand
ATCCAAGAAAGGCCAATTCTCTTTAATAATTTGAGAAAATAAAGCTTAAGTCTCTTTAGAAATCCATTTATTAATTTAATATGATTTATTACCCCGCTCGCGAATCATCCATGTGACGCGGGTACACGTAAGATACATGCTCAGAAAGCCAATTAGAATTTTATCGAGGAATAATTATCCAAATAAGCCAATTCTCTGTTTAACAATTCAGGAAATGATGTTTAATCTCTTTTTAAATTCGTTTACTAATCAAAGGTGATTTGAACAATCCAAGTCATCAATGAGTTCATAATTTATTCAATTATAACATGCTTATAGGTCCTAGACTACCCGGACAAATGCATGATAGTAGCTACGCACGGACTCTCGTCACCTCGTGCGTACGTAGTCTCCACAAATAGGAGCACATAACCAATTTAACTCACCTATGGGGTAAATTCCCCCTCACAAGATTAGAAAGGAGACTCACCTCGCTCCGAAGATCCACAACCAGCATTCTACATTCTTCCGAAGGCTCGAACCAACGAAAAATGCTCCAAAACTAGCCAATGGTCATACAAATCCATTAATATAAGCTCAAATAAACTTTACAACCCAATTTGTAACAATTCATAACACCGAACGAAAAGTTGACCAAAATGCCCTCAGGCCAACATGCCCGAAATCCGAAATTTCTCGAAGGTAAAGATTACCCATAACCTTAGGAACTCAATACATAATTTTCTCTTAATTCCATACTCGAAATCGTGGCTAAAATCCAAGATTATAACTTTATAGGTTTTCAACCAAAACCCCCAATATATACTCTAATTTCCATGCTTAAATCCATATATAATTGATATATTTAACTCAAAAGTGATAGGGATAACTTACCTTAATCATTGACGACAAAATCCCCTCCTTAAAGCTCTCCAAAATCGCCCCAAGCCATGAATAATGTGAGAGAAATGAACCAAATCGCGACTTAAATCAACCTCACTGCTCCAGCTATTTTCGCTTCTGCAAAAATATTTACGCTCTCGCGATTCCGCTTTTGCGGACAAAACTCCGCTTCTGCGATTCTGGGCTCCAGCCCACTTTCCGCTTCTGCGGACGGCCCACCGCACATGCAGTTTCGCTTTTGCGGATATTGGCCGCTTCTGCGATCAACCCTGGCCGCTTCTGCGATCAACCCTGACCGCCCCTCCTTTCGCTTCTGCGACATCCACCTCCGCAGATGCGCTCCCGCTTTTTCGGAACCTTGACCGCATCTACGGTCCACGAACCCTTGATCAAAACCGCATCTGCGGCTCCTTTTACCACTTCTGCGGTCCCCTTTTCGCAGAAGCGGAAATACCAGCAACCAGCAACTCAGCTTTTCTCAAAATCCATTTTCGATCCGTTAACCACCCGGAATCCACCCGAGGCCCCCGGGACCCCAACCAATCACACCAACCAGTCCCAAAACACATTACGGACTTGCTCGAGGCCTCAAATCACATCAAATAACACTCAAATCACGGATTACGCTCCAATTCAATCTTTATGAACTTTAAACTTTCCAACTCCTATTTTCGATGTTTAAACCTATCAAATCACGTCCGATTGACCTCAAATATTGCACACAAGTCATATTTGACATTACGGACCTACTCCAACTTTCGGAATTGGATTTCGACCCCGATATCAAAAAGTCAACCTCCGGTCAAACTTCTCAAAAACCTTAAAATTTCTATCTTTAGCCAAATGGATCCAAAATGACCTACGGACCTCCAATTTCACTTCCGATCGCGCCCCCAAATCTAGAATCACCATACGGAGCTATTTACAGTCTCAGAATCCCAAGCGAACATTGATAACACTGAAATGCTCTTTAAGCCAAACTTATGAAATTTCTTCTAAAATGCTAACTTCCACAATAGGCGCCAAAACGCTCTCGGGTTATCCAAAACCCGAACAGGGCATACGTCCAAGTCCGATATCATCATATGAACTTGCTGGAACCTTCAGATCCTGATTCCCAGGTCGTTTACTCAAAATTCCAATCCTAATTCATTCTATCAACTTTAAGCTTCTAAAACGAGAATTTTCACTTAATTTTAACTCCGATCTTTCTAAATTTAAGTTCCGACCATGCGGACAAGTCATAATACCCGAAATAAAGTTGTTCATGGCCTCCGACTGCTGAACGGAGCGCTGGTATTCAAAACGACTGGTCGGATCGTTACATTCTCTCCCACTTAAACATATGTTCGTCCTCGAACGTGCTGAGAACTACACTGGAGTAGTCTGGAATCACTATTTAACTTCTCGTGCACCTCCCCATGCTACCACAACTTAGCTGAGCATGTTGGCTCGATAAATTCTGAAGATATTCCTTTTTTTTCAAGCAAATAAGCCTTAGAGCCCAATTCCAACATCGGGAATTCTATGCCAGGCCTATTTCCAATCATACGATCACTGTGTCAATCACTATACGCTGTACTCAAACATGACTGCATAACTCTGCTGAATTCACACTTTGCATCACCTTACTCATAGGACCACAATAACATTTCTGTTTGAATTAGTCTAAATTCCACGAATCCGATGCTCCCATTGCACCTCATGACCTACATAGGTCTTACTCTAACTATTACAATACCGCCACATCGGATGAGATGCCGAAATTCATAATCAACTGCCGAGTTAACCAACCATCGAGTCTATACTTCTGATAAGAAACATTACCACATTCTTAACCAAATAATGATCTTCGCTCCTTAATATACTTCACATAATCAGATTGCACTGATCCTAAATCCCACAATCTCATCTTACCCAGTACGAACTGCTCAGGCAGTAAGCCACTATGAATGCGATCAAAAGTCTCATATGACTCCACAATGTTCCAATAGGCCACCAATCCGAACACAACACAAATGGAAATCGAACTCTGGAAGGAATTACCTAACCCCCGCACTAATACGGACTTTCTTTAAAATATAGGAAGCGAAACACACAAGGAAATAACATATAGAAAAACCAGACTCGACATCACACTGTTGCGGTGCGCAACCCGATCCAAATAACATACCTGTGGTGGCGTGCCACCCGATCCGCACATAGATCTCACATAAGGAGATTGCACTTCGAGCTAAATCTGCTCATTGCGATAAAAATATCGAATTTCGATCGTAAGCACGCTAAGTGCATAATACCATCCCTGAGAAATCACATAGCGCTATAGGCTACAAAACTCAAGCACAACTGAGGTGTGATACCATATCTAAATCTGAAGAGCTATCCTTCTCACATAACATCATCGCAATGCGGAACCTCAACACATAGGAATTTATTAAGCCCTCTCACAACTCGTACGGCGCAATACATCATTACTTGGAATAGCTGATGAAAACATAACACCTCGACTGTTCCTCCATAGGGAACATTCTCTGAAACGAACACAACTGGCCTGATATAAATCCATGTTCACAAATAAATCAATCCACCGATCTGAAGTCGATTTCTGATTGCACCAATTTGGCCAATGACCTTTTAAAGGTCCATAGTAACCCCCTTTTGCCTCATCTCACGTAAGAATAACCATCATAACCAGAGAAACCTCCTCAGTTCATAACCCAATAAATAAAGTTCCCTTCAGGCATAAATTCTCAAATCAATGATATTACCACAATCCTCATACTTGGTTTAAATCTTTAGTGAGTCAAGTGACTACATGTCACACTTATACAATCTTCCCGTGGGACATGCTCCCACAATCTTCCAAAATAATTAACGGGTCCGCACATCTAAACCATCAGTCGCACTAATGCTGAAAAGCGATCCAGAATCCTTAACCAGGATGCAAAACCTCTTCCACAACATATCGATCTCAGGTGACGCTGAGGACAATACCAATTTACTCTAATCATTCAACCCTTTCCTTGCTCATCCGGGCCCGTGACATCCTTGTCAACACTGAACTGCAACCTTGATCCTCACTTCGTATTTCCATGCTACTCACTGCACCCAACATGCCAACATACGATAGAACATGATTCTCATCAAAATCTCCGAAATCATTAATACTTCAACACTTCATCATATAAGAACCTTGAACTTAACTCACTTCAGGAGAACCATAGCAACACACACGTAAATTCCCATAACCGAGGAATATGCAAATATGCAAGTAGTGGTCCAATCCATCATAGCCTTCCCGGAATCCGCTTTCACTTAATGAGCCATAACAGAAGGATGCCCCTGATAAATCATCGATCACGGCGGCCGACAAACCTCACACGTACCGCCACAAATCAAACGCATAACTCGATCACGCTGAATGAACGAACCACAGACTCCAACATGCCAAATTCAACTATGGCTAATCAATTTACCTTCTTCCAATTCCTCCTTGCTTGCCTTAAAAATAAGACTAACTCCATTCAACACATAACATACTCCATCTACACTCACCCCGGGTGCCCTTGAATCATGAGACTAGGTTGTCTCAATTCCCACGAACTATTTCATAACACCCAAATGATACACCACAAGCCAAACATCCCGGAACATCTTGTGCCTCTTCTCATAAATTGCCACAAAGCTTGATTCTTGATTGTACCTACAAGCTCGACATCATTAGGCACCACACTTTACCCTCCTGAGTTCACTAGGACCGTCACTGAGAGCCACCCGCTCTGACTTGGTCCCGAATATAATCAACCCCATGAATCTTCGAGCACATTAATACCCTCTCAATGGAGCACTTGGCAGAACCACTCCCCTTTAAACCCGCTTCTATACAAGGCATAAATTTTGAACCTTTTTCCCAAGTTTGAATATGAGCCCATAAGGCTAACCATAACACATCCTTAATAATTCCTCCGCTCAATTTACTACTTATGGTCCTTTCTCATAGTGGAATTAATCCATCAATATGCTGATAACCAGAAATCACACAAGTAGTTAAGCATACAGCCCAATCATAGGCGGTGGGACTCTCCCACTTAGCTTGAAGCCATCATTTCACTATTCTTGAGTTCGCCCGACCTTTTTACCTCTTATTGGCATAACCTCGCGCCGTAAGTTATCAAAATTCCTCAGAATCTTCCTGTAAATCTCCATCTTTCATATTTTGAATCATTAACCACACTCACACGCCCGATCTCTTTGTTGAACAACCAATATAATTCTTTGCAAAAGTTTTGCCAACCACGCGACCGCTAACCTGCTCACGGGGAATAACCCACCTAGGGGAATCACCTCCCGACATCTTCCCATGCCGCTGTACGGGGTACGTTCACCATGACACCAATAGCCCATCTTGAGTATGAGCTCACCTTCCAGCTGCACAAGTCCATTCGCTCCTCGTGGACATCAGTTAAATATGCGGCAACATCCTCTCAATTTCAGGGTTATGCTGTACCCTTCTCCGTTTCAGGCAGCTCCTTTCCGCCATATCAAGCTTCTGCCGCATAATAGCCCATACTTCATATCATACCCGCAGGCTTCAACCACCAATCATTAAAATCCCCAATTTGATCCAAACTCGCTTTAAGACGCGTAGTCATCCTACTACCAAGCCCATATGCAACCCTCACCACTCTCCCACTTTGGCGGAACTTATCTCTTTAATTAGCCACTCAACCTTGCTCCTCATACTTGGCCTTCTAGAAGTTTTAAACACCACTTGACACTTCCCATGTGTCCTTCCTCATACTTTGCTGCTCAATTGTTGCCTTAAATAAAATCTATCTTCATGGCACTTGAACCCACCATTGCTACTAACTTCAAGCCTTTCCAAAGGTCATCTTTATTGAGCCGTCAACATTAGAAATTCTGATTCGATCTTAAACCACTGCATCATGCAATATCTGACAGTTGTACCTCCAATATCATTTCACAATATCCCTCCATAAAGGTGAATTGTAGCAGATTATAACATCGATGAATTTGGTACGTTCCAATAGGATCACGACACCCCATCATAGAAGAAAAGCTCCACTATGCTTGCAAATGCCAAGTCTCATTACTTTCACTAGCCCACATCTGACCATTCTTAATCCGACTGCCTTTTCCCCTGCTGAAAATAAAATACTGAATCCCTTGATTACACGCTGGGTAACCCTCCCTTCAATTCATCCACTACCCCGACACGTGGGCAAACATCCTACCATCACAACAACACTGCGAAAAATTGCTCATGAGCATTATGGAAACCTGTGCCTTGCCTCAAGGCTCTTAGAAGTTCTGTTACTGAGTTGAAACAATAGAATATCCCTTCAGAATGCGACTATAATAGTCCAATCAACAATACTGGGAAAATCATCCTGCACCACATTTGTAGTGCCATTACAATCCTTCAATTTTCAAATTATGACAAGCGCTCGCGTCGCGTAAGATTGAGTGAAAAGGAATCGAAGGCATAAGCCTCAAAGGAATCGAACCGCACGATAAGAAAATCAAGAAGGGAAGTAATCCTAACAGTCCTGCAGCCTCCCGAGGATGAGTACAGACGTCTCCGTACCGATCCGCGAGACTCTACTAGACTTGCTCATGACTCGTGAGACCGACGGGAACCTAGTGCTCTGATACCATGTTGTCACGACCCAAAATCCACTAAGGGTCGTGGTGGTGCATGACACCGCCGTGAGGCCAGCCAACTCAAATACTTAATTAAATCTTATTTTAACACTTTTGAAAAATATTTCTTTTATACATTTTACACAAGACTCAGTGTATTCTTCCGAATAAATAAATAAAATATTTAAACAACTTTTAAGATTTTTAAATAATCCAAATACATCCCCAGAACCCGGTGTCACAAGTACATAAGCAACTACTGATGAGAGAAATAAAATACGACATACGTCTGGAATATAGTGGACGGAAAGTACATACAGTACATTGGAAGGGACTACCATAGCTGCGGTCGCCTCGAATGATGCAACTCACCTAGTCCTAGAAACGTCCGTGCTGCTACGCCCCGTAGGCTGCTAGAGGTATATATATACATGTGCAACAAAAATGCACATAAGTGTAGTATGAGTACGTAATCACCGTGTACTCAGTGAGTGTCCCGCCTAATCCCGAAGGGGTAGAGACGAGATGGTCAACTCTGACACTCTCTAATAGTCCAAAGATTATTTATCCTCAATATATATATTAAATAGTGGGTTTATTTTATAAACATGATTCTAATCCAGCTAGAGGAAACAAGTAAACACGTAATTCCTTCATAGGTAAATCTTCCATAGGTCCTTTTTATTATTAACAAATAAATCTCGAGCCAGGGTGAGGCAGTGACAACTTAAATAAGTTCAAGACAGCAGCACAAACATGCGCAAATCATACCGAGGCGACGGCCCGATCCAATAGAAATAGATGTGCACTTGCCGAGAGTCAACGATGCGCCTATAGATGCATCTATTAATCTGCTGAGGCATTCGGCCCGGTCCAAAATAAACACACACAGATAGACAATCAGTCAAGAATTCAACATGGAGCAATTATCCAAGAAAGGCCAATTCTCTTTAATAATTTGAGAAAACGAAGCTTAAGTCTCTTTAGAAATCCATTTATTAATTTAATGTGATTTATTACCCCGCTCGCAAATCATCCATGCAACACGGGTACACGTAAGATACGTGCTCAGATAGCCAATTATAATTTTATCATGGAATAATTATCCAAATAAGCCAATTCTCTGTTTAACAATTCAGGAAATGATGTTTAATCTCTTTTTAAATTCGTTTACTAATCAAAGGTGATTTAAACAATCCAAGTCATCAATGAGTTCATAATTTATTCAAGTATAACATGCTTTTGGGTCCTAGACTACCCGGACAAATGCATGATAGTAGCTACGCATGGACTCTCGTCACCTCGTGCATATGTAGCCCCCACAAATAGGATCACATAACCAATTTAACTCACCTATGGGGTAAATTACCCCTCACAAGATTAGAAAGGAGACTCACCTCGCTCCGAAGATCCATAACCGGCATTCTACATTCTTTCGAAGGCTCGTACCAACGCAAAATGCTCAAAAACTAGCCAATGGTCATACAAATCCATTAATATAAGCTCAAACTTTACAATCCAATTTGTAACAATTCCTAACCCCGAACGAAAAGTTGACCAAAATGCCCTCGGGCTCACGTGCCCAAAATCCAAAATTTCTCGAAGGTAAAGATTACCCATAACCTTAGGAACTCAATACATAATTGTCTCTTAATTCCATACTTGAAATCGTGGCTAAAATCCAAGATTATAACTTTCTAGGTTTTCAACTAAAACCCCCAATATTTACTCTAATTTCCATGCTTAAATCCATATATAATTGATATATTTAACTCAAAAGTGATAGGAAAACTTACCTTAATCATTGACGACAAAATCCCCTCCTTGAAGCTCTCCAAAATCGCCCCAAGCCATGATAAATGTGAGAGAAATGAACCAAATCGCGACTTAAATCAACCTCACTGCTCCAGCTATTTTCGCTTCTGCGGAAATATTTACGCTCCCGCGATTCCACTTTTGAGGACAAAACTTCGCTTCTGCAATTCTGGGCTCCAGCCCACTTTTCACTTCTGTGGATGGCCCACCGCACATGCGGTTCCGCTTTTGCGGATTTTGGCCGCTTCTGTGATCAGCCTTGGCCGCCTCTCCTTTCGCTTCTGCGACATCCACCTCCGCAGATGCGCTCTCGCTTCTGCGGAACCTTGACCGCATCTGCGATCCACGAATCCTCGATCAAAACCGCATCTGCGGCTCCTTTTACCGCTTCTGCGGGGCCGCTTCTGCGGTCCCCTTTTCGCAGAAGCAGAAATACCAGCAACCAGCAACTCAACTTTTCTCAAAATCCATTTTCGATCCGTTAACCACCCGGAATCCATTCGAGGCCCCCGGAACCCAAACAATCACACCAACCAGTCCTAAAACACATTACAGATTTGCTCGAGGCCTAAAATCACATCAAACAACATGAAAATCACGGATTACGCTCCAATTCAATCTTTATGAACTTTAAACTTTCCAACTCCTATTTCCGATGTTTAAACCTATCAAATCACGTCCGATTGACCTCAAATTTTGCACACAAGTCATATTTGACATTACGGACCTACTCCAACTTTCGAAATTGGATTTCGACCCCGATATCAAAAAGTCAACCTCTGGTCAAACTTCTCAAAAACCTTTAAATTTCTATCTTTAGCCAAATGGCTCCAAAATGACCTACGGACCTCCAATTTCACTTCCGATCGCGCCCCCAAATCCAGAATCACCATACAGAGCTATTTATAGTCTCAGAATCCCAAAAGGACATTGATAACACTGAAATGCTCTTCAAGCCAAACTTATGAAATTTCTTCTAAAATGCTAACTTCCACAATAGGAGCCAAAATGCTCCCGGGTTATCCAAAACCCGAACCGGGCATACGCCCAAGTCCGATATCATCATACGAACCTGCTGGAACCTTCAGATCCTGATTCCGAGGTCGTTTACTCAAAATTCCAATCCTAGCTCATTCTTTCAACTTTAAGATTCTGAAATGAGAATTTTCACTTAATTTTAACTCAGATCTTTCTGAATTTAAGTTCCGACCATGCAGACAAGTCATAATACTCGAAATGAAGCTATTCATGGCCTTCGACTGCGGAACGGAGTGCTGGTATTCAAAACGACCGGTCGGGCCATTACAAAATAATTTACAAATTTATTTCTTTAATCCCACATTAAATTATTAAAATTTATCACATTCTTGGCTTGATTGAGCGCTGAATGGAATAGATGCACTAGGGTTGTATTTTTCGTATTTGACACATTAGCTATTGATCCCAGATTTGCTAATGCATTGGCTTTCGCATTCTCTTCTCTTGGAATTTGAATTGCTTTCCACACTCGGAGCTGATGCAATAATTCTCTTACTTTTTCTAAGTATTGTTGCATTCGTATTTCTCTAGCCATGTAATTCACTTGCATTTGATTTACCATGAGTTGAGAATCTATTTTGATTTCAACCTAATCAATTCCCATACCTTTTGCAAGTTCCAAACCCACAAACACTACCTCATATGCGGCTTCATTATTAGTTATAGGGTAATATTTTATTGCTTATGTAATAATTTTCCCTGAAGGTGGAATTTAGACAATACCCAAGTCTTCCCCCTTTACATTTGAAGATCCATCAGTGTATAATGTCCAAGTCTCCAGATTAGATCCGTTAAATAATCGTAACTTATTTTTAGCCTCAAAAAGTAAACTCGAGCTGAACTCTGCTATTACATGTGACTTTAAAGCAGTTCGTGGCTGATAAACAATATTATATTTACTAAGTTCTATTGCCCACTTAGCTAATCTTCCTGATAATTCATATTTATGACAAATATATTTTAATGAAAAAGTAATTACGATAGAAATAGGATGACATTAAAAATAAGATCGTAACTTTCTTGATGCCATTATCAATGCCAGGGCTAGTTTTTATAAATTAGGATATCGTGTCTCAGCTTCCAACAAAGATTTACTAGCATAATAAATTGGAGTTTTCATACCGTTTTCTTCTTGTACTAATACCGCGCTTACTGCCACTTTTGATATGGCTAAGTATATGAGTAATCTCTCTCCATCCCTTGACTTTGATAATGGAGGCGGTTTTGATAGATACACTTTCAAATATTTCAAAGCTTGTTGACAGTCATCAGTCCATTCAAACTGATTTTACTTTTTAAATAATGAGAAGAATTTAAAACACTTCTGTAAGGATCTTGATATGAATCTCCCTAAAGCTGTTACTTTCCTAATTAGCCTTTGTACTTCCTTTTTACTCGTAAGTACACCCGATATCTATTCGATTTCTTTAATCTGGGACGGGTTTACTTCGATCCCCTGTTAGAGACAAGGAAGCCTAAAAGTTACCTAAGGCTATACTAAAGGCGTACTACTCTGGTTCAACTTCATGTTGTACTTGCAAAGTATGTCAAAGGTTTCATTTAGATGCTTGGGATGATTTTCTACTTGTACTGATTTTACTAGCATGTCATCGTTGTAGACTTTCATGGTTTTCCCTAAATGTTCTTGAGGTA
The DNA here is from genome assembly GCA_026770625.1 of Nicotiana glauca. Taxonomy (NCBI): domain Eukaryota; kingdom Viridiplantae; phylum Streptophyta; class Magnoliopsida; order Solanales; family Solanaceae; genus Nicotiana; species Nicotiana glauca. The sequence continues at coordinate 170,950 of MU715656.1, read as the reverse complement.
TTTTGGTCACCAACCTCTGGTACGTAGCTCCTATATTCTTCAAGATAAATGCATGACTTTGTAGCAGTAAATCCCTTGTCTGTAATAAAAGAAGTTTTTCCTTGTCTAAGGTGTCCATTTTTATTTGATTATATCCAGAATAAGAATTTAAAAAGCTTAAAAGTTCATGACCAGCAGTAGAATCGATGAATTAATCTATATGTGGTAAAGAAATTGAGTCGTTAGTGCATATTTATTTAGATCAGTATAATCTGCAGATACTTTTCATTTTCCATTTTTCTTAGGCATTACAACAGTATTGGATAACCACTTAGGGTACTTTAGCACACAAATTGAACCAATTTTCACAAGTTTATTTACCTCCTCTTAAATTACCTGATTTTTGAATGCTCTCTGCTTTCTCTTCTTTTGCTTTACTGGAGAGTGTAATGGATGTTCATTTAACTTATGAGCCATTACCTCTGGTAAAATACCTATCATATCAGAGTGTGACCAGGCAAAACAATAAGCGTTAGTGCATAAAAATCAATTAACTTACTTTTTAACTTCGGGCTCTGGTTTGTCCCAAGATAGACTTTCTGTCAGGCCAGTGATCGAACAATACAACAACTTTAAGTTTTTCCATAGTTGTTTTAATTTTTTCATTCTCTTCTAGGTCTTGGATCACATCAACTCTCATATCTGTATCTGTTTCGTTCCTCGCACTTTTAGTTTAAGTAGATAATAAATTCTCCTAAGCTAAACACTCTAATTGCTATTTTTTATTTCCGTCTTTGGATGTTATACTCACCATAATAACTGTGTTGGTTTCTCGTGCTGCTTGGAGATCCTCCCTGATCTGACTAATTTCCTATTGTGACGGAAATTTGATAACCTGATTCAAGGTTTACGGTACTACGTCAATGTTACGAATCCACGACCTTCCTATAATTATGTTGTAAGTCATGTCTATATCCACCAGGAATTTGGTGTCTTTCATGACACACTCGGCAAATGTAGATAGTGCAATCTCTCACTTTTTTATGACACTTGAATTGTCTAACCCAAATAAAGATCGAGCCTGGGGTATCACACGATCAATTACTTGCATCTCATTGACCACTCGTAGTAATATAATATTCACAGAGCTACCTGATCAATCAAAACTCGCTTGACATTAGTATCATGAACAAGTAAAGATATTATAAGTACATCGTTATAAGGGATGAAACAACCATCTGCATACTCATTGCCAAATGTTATGCTATCTCGTTCCAAGATTTGGTGAATCCTCTTCTCTTGTGCCACTGAGATTTTGACTTTTTTTTGTTGTCATGTATGTGTTGATGCCCCCTTTTTTTCCTCTCTCTAAGAGCGATATCGGGTTCACGATATTCGGGAGGACAACTCTATTCCCGTTTGGAAATTAGGTTTTTGGAGGTTGAAGAGTCGCCACCTAATGATTAAGTGCATTAGGACACTAAGGGTTTTGAATTTGAAAATCAGAGTTCGGGTAAGGGCTAGACATTATCTAGAGGGGAAGGAGTTAGGCAACCCTCAAGATCCACTAGTGTGGTTCCCGACCATGATACAATTGTGACTTTAAATGCAAACAACAAGTAGGCAAACAAGAATTACAAATACAAAGAGGGATTTTCATATATGGTTGCAAGGTATTAAGGAAGTTAAAGGGACTGAATTTTGATAGAGGAAGCAATTTTAAAATTTTGAATAATGAGTAAAAAGAGAAAATTTTACATAATTGCTGCAAGTTAAAAGCAGTTTAAAAGCTGGAGTTTGGCAAAAATAAATGGACAAATAAGGGGAGGCGTCCTAGGTTTATACATAATATGGATCACCCCACATAACACCCGGTAATCGTTTATACACGTGGTGTTATCGCGTGGTCATCATATCCATATCTACCATTTCCCACCCCGTTAAGGTATTAAGCGTGAAATGGTGTCGTTACCTATAGCATGCTATTACACGTCCCAATTATATCAGTCTTGGAGGCTTTTAGGACTACTAATCCTAAATGGAGGAAGCTTGGCTTTTAGAGGTTTAAAAAGGATAAAAATTTTAGGGCGCCAATCAAAACACATAATGTTATTAATGGGGAGGTAAAATAATTAAAGGCTCAAGTAGGCCTCCTCAAATCACAAAAATCATGTAGTTTAGCATGTCTTGCATATACTGATTAGGTCCAAATTAGACTTAAGCATTAAGCGGACTGGTTCAACCCATATTTTTAGGCAAGAAATCTGCATTAGGCTCGTCTGGTTGTAACTTATCGAAGACTGATGCAATTAATTAACTACCTACTGGTTTGCCTAAGTGATAACCTATAGGCATGTCATTTACTGGTTTTAGAAATAAAGAAGTAAACTAATTACAGAAAGTTGCCGATTTTAACAGAATGATACGAGTTCTGCAGTTGGTTACTACTGACAGACTAATCTTAAAATGAGTGATTCAGATTTGGTTGATAGCTCCTATAGGCATGTTTTCTAGCGTTGTTAATTTTAAACACTTTTTACAGGCGTGGCAGGAGTGCAGAAATACTATGAGCATGGTATCTAGGATGCAATTGATTATTATTTGACCTATAACTGTTTGCCTAAGGATAGATGCAAAAATGCAGAATCTTAAAGACATGGTCTCTACATGCAGAATTCTTATGAACAGGATATCTATGTGATATACAGAGTTCTTATAAGCATGGTTTCTATATATAACAGTGCAGAATTCCTACGAGCATGATTTATATATATGAAAGTGCAGAATTCCTATGAGTATGATCTCTACATATGAAAGTGCAAAAATTCAAAGAAAACTCCTATAGGCAGGATATCTACCCTTAAGCATACATAAATAACCCTCCCCTTTTTACTAGAACCCCATAAGTTATTACAAATTTATTACAGACCAAATGAATCAAATAGAAAGATAAAATTACATCAGAGCTTTTAGACTACATCCAAGGAGCCTAATTCAGACCCAAGGTCTAACAATATGATATAAACCAATTGCCAGGGATCAGGTTCCAAAGCCTTTCTTTTATCCAGGGTGTGTTAAAGTTCCGAGGAGTTTCAGGAACTCTAGGCAATGCATACACCCAAATATCATTACAGAACTGAATTAAAGTGCAGTGTGGAAGGGCCAGCCCTCCAATATCCAATTTCAGAGGGAACTCAAGGTCCCAAGGCAAGGCTCATTGGAGGGGGTAGAACTTAGAATCTAGGAACAAGTGTAAGTGCAATAGAGGGAATTAAGGGATGTCAGGGCAGGCTGGTGGTCATGCCCAGCAACATAGAATGCTGGCACACCCCTGACCAGCTACTAGCCAAATATTGGAGAGTCAGGACCTATTGAAGGTCAAGCCATGGCTTGGGCAGTAATCAGGACACTGTCAGGCCAAGGTTTTAACTCAGCACATAGAAGGAATTAGGGGTAGGGATTCATATGGGAACAGAAGCAAAGAATGAAAAATATTTAGCATAAGCTACAGAACATGAACAACACACCACACAAAAGAATGAAACTACAGAATAAACACATAGGGATGAGGCAAAAGTTTAAATAGAAGACATACCAGTTTCAGAAAGAGACAAGCAAAAAGAGAAGAAGTCTTGCAAAGAAGCCACAGTACAAGCAGCAAGAGAGAATACTTTGTGTGTGAGTGTGAGTTCAGGAAAAAACTCGAGTGTCTTTTTTTCAATGAAAAAGCAGGTATTTATAGTGTGAGAAACAGGCAGAAAGTAAGGTAAGAAAATAATTAAGGAACTCAATATTAATTAAGAATCAAGACTTCCTCTAATTAAGGAATTCAGATTCAAACGGTAAAAACTATTTAAGTAAAGAAATCAAATAAACAACTTGTGCAAAGTAGTCCATTAGGGGTAAATACATAGGGTTTTAATTAAGGGAAAAAGTTTAAAATACACGGTTAATGCAAATAAGGTAAGGGTCCATCAGTATATAGTAAATCAAGGAGGTCAAAGATTTTTATAAGTATTGGTCCACGAATGAACCAAGTCAGAAAAGCTAAGGAAAACTTTTACTCAAATCGACTAATAGAGAAGTCAGCAAACATGGAAAGGAATCAATCAAACTTATACAAAGGAAGTATGAAATCAATCACAATTGACAACCACTTAGAAGGGAAGTTCAGCATATATAAAGTATACACAAGTAACATGCATGAGAGGTTGAATTTAGGACAAAGTGAAAGTGTCATGCAATTGAAAAATAAGTAAGTAGTAGACTATAGGAATATGGTAGTCATCTCAGAGAAGAGGGAATATCAGATAGCATGCAAAAGTCCAAGAGAAAAGGTCTTATAGAGTTTATCAAGAGGTTATAATCGTATGAAGAAACAAAAATTGAAGCAATGATTTTGAAACTTAGTGAAGCAGTAGATGAAACAACTTCAGGAACTCAAATAAGTCTAAAAGATTAGGGTTTTTGAAATCGAGCAAGTTCAGAGATAAAGCACAAGTAAATCACATACCAAGTAGCCTCAAAAACTCGAATGAACCCCAAATTCTAGGGGATTTACCATTAATCAAATCTAGAGATGAAAACAAGTAAGTCAGGCAAAAAATATTAACGGAATAAGTCCAGAAATCTCAATGGAACTGAGACCTTTAACACGTACTTCCTAGTAGAAGAAGCTCATGAAAAATATAATAAAGAACAATCATGCAAAATACAGTAGAAGAACTCATAAGGACAAGGTAGAAGAAACACAGTAGAAGAAACACATAAGGATAACAGTAGAAGAAACATAGTATAAGAAACATACAAGAATCACAGTAGAGCATATTAAAAATCAAAGAAACCCTAAATCAGAGAAGGTGAAAGGTTCAAAAACAAAGTGTTGAAAGAACATCTTGAGAAAACATTTGAGAACTTAAGATAAACACGGATCTAGGACAGATCTAGAGAAATCAGAAGAACCTCGAAAGGTTAGGGTTTCAGAAGAAACCTAGAAGTGAGAAAGGTCTGGAAAACTTGTGGATCTAAGCCGGAGAAGTTAGACTCAGGCTCGAACGACCATGACACATCGGAGTAAAGCCAGAGACGACCATGGAACCCTGAATCGAAGGAAACCTGGGTAGAGATCTTCAAGGTCAGGCCTTGAACCTTCAGAGAACCGGTGTATAAGAGCACTAGGGGGTGGGTGTAAAATCCCCATAGCTTTGGTGGCCATAGATTCACGTGAATCTTTGCTCTGAGACGGCAAGAGGCGGCTAGGGTTTGAGAACCCTCGAGAGAGTTTGAGAGAGTGGAGGGTTTTCTGAGGCGGCGGTTGAGGAAAAATTAGGTAGGGTAAAGGGGTCGTTTGAATTAAAAAAGGAAAGGGAAGAGGGGGCTGGGACTAAATGGGTTAAATGAGGATCGGATTTGGGTATGATAGGAAAGGGTATGGGTCGTTTGATTAGGGGTGTGATTGGGGGTTAAATTGAGGCTATAATTGCAATTGAAAGGGCTATGTATTAAATAACCAATTTCTCCCCTTTAATTTATATAAAAATAGATAAAAATGATTTTAAAATAAATTAAAAGCACTGAACTTATTAATAATATATAAACATTAATTTAAAAATACTGAAAATAATTTTATAATTGTAAAATATCATTAATCGTAATATAGGCTATAATTATAATTTTATGCAATTTTAGTTTAAAAATATCAAGTAAATTTGTAAAAATATGCAAAAATTACCTTTATTGTATTTTGGTATAAATATGAGGATGGAAATAAATTACTCACCAAAATGATAGTTTTGGGAATAATTATTAGATTTTGTACTGCTAAAACAAATAATAAAATAATTTTAAAAAGCATTAAAAATTAGAAAAAATGTTAAAATTCTTGGGAATACTTATATATGCATGTACATGCTATTTTGAGAGTATTTCGAGTATAAAAATAGGTGAAAAAAAATTAGGTATCAACAGTATGTAACTCAATTAACCTCCTCACCCTAGATTATTATATTCACTTTCCTTTTTTACAATGGGGGCTTCGGTGATTCTTCCTTGTTTTTCATTATAAGACTGCTTTTCTTTCTTGTTAAATAGGTCAGTGAGATAGCCCTTTTAGTAAATAATCAACCTCCGCTTGTAGGAGTCTGCAATCTGCTATTCTGTGACCGTGATCATTATAAAATTTACACCACAATTTTTAACTTCTTTTGCTAGAATATAATCTCATCACTTTAGGCCATCATACCTTATCACTCATGCCTTTTAAAATAACTACTAACTCGGAAGTACTAACATTGAAGTTGTAATCTCATACTTTTATCGAGAATTTTGATCGTCGTTTCTTGTTGTATCCTATTCTTTTCCCTATTGAGAAGAAGAACCTACCTCTTTTTGTCGTGATCTCTGACCAAACTATGCATATTCTGGTTTTGGCTTAAGATCTCACCTCGCATATCCCATACAAGGTTCTTACCTATTTTTTCTTGATATCCTTTCTGGTTCTAATCTTCTAGATCCGAATCTCTACTCCACCTTTGCTTGAAATACCGTTTCTTTTTCTATTCATAACTTTATGCTATACCTTTATAATTCCAAGTAGTTGTAGAAAATTTACGTAAGCTCTCCTTTAACCTTCTCGTGTCTTCTGAACTTCTCTTATTTTTATTGCTGGCAAAAGCTATTCCTTCCCAATTATCAGGTACGCAAGGTAACATCATCATTTCTCGCTGGAATCGATCCACAATCTCTTTGAGCAATTCAGTACTTCTTTGTTTTACCTTGAAGATATCTTCCTACTTTTTGAGCTCTTGAAATATTTTTATGAATAAATCTGCAAGCTCAGCAGAAGAGTCAATGGATTTACATGTAAGAGAGAATGCCATATTAGTGTCCCTTTCGTAAGGGCTTCACTAATTTTTTTACCAATGCCGATTCGATTTCCTGCTTGGTTAAATTGTCGCCTTTGACTTATGTAGTAAACGCAGTAACATGATCTAGTGGATATTTTCAGTATTGGTAATAATGCTGCACTTGGTTTCCATGGCTGTTGCGAATATTTGTTTATATTCACTCCTTTAATCATAAGTGGTACTCCCCATTCTGTTATCCGCTTATTTTATTTCTTGAGCTTTTTCTGCAAAGTTAGAACTAATTTTATAAATTAGAATTATTTGTCTTACTTGATCCTCTGGCTCCAAATATATTTGATATTTCTCCACTTCTAGAATATTCAAGCCCTAAATGAGAATTTTTCACAGTCGTATTAACCTGTGGAGAAAGTTGATCAACCCTTAGTAACCCACTTGAAAAAGCACGTAAAGCTTCACCGATCTGCTGCGCAATAAATTATTTCAGGTCATCTTTCACATTTGGCTGTTCCTCATGTCAGTGGCGAAACTAGGAATTTCATTTATGGTGTTTAAAATTGAAACAAGTAAAAAAATCCCCGATAAAGGTTGTTCAATATATGTTATATACCATTAAAATCTAATATTTTACCTATATATACATAGTAATTTTTCGACGAAGGATGGTCAACTGACCACCCTTAAGACCATGTACCTTTGCCCCTGCCTCATGTTGTTGTCCAGCATTGCGATTAGCACATCTAACAGGTGAATTTTCTCGTGAATGTTGTGTAGAATTTGTGGGTGTGTTGAGGAGTACCTCCTTATTGTCCATCCTCAACCTGAACAATTTGATCAGTACCAGACATAATTTGTTGCTAAAGACAAAATATATAAAAGAAAAGTGAAAGGATTATTAGATTTTTCGAGAACGAAACTAATTTGTTTAACCAAAAAATAATTTTGTGGTTAAAACAAACAAAAAATTAATTCGGATTTCGAATAACCAATAATTCACTTTTCCTAATATAAATGAATAACAACTAATGGAAATAAAGTATTGAGAGAATAAGGAACATATTTTTTATTGATAATCGCAGTTTCCTTCCAATAGGAGAGAATAAGATATTTTAAAAGCAGAGAATAGCAAAAATATGGACAATTGATAGTATAAGTTCATGGATTTCTTGATTATGGTACAAGATATGGTAATGAGATTTATATAAGGGTACAATATATAACTCTCTTGACCTACTTAATTCCTGCCCATTAATAATATTTTTTACATTGATTACATGTTACATGCGTAATTAGTAACGGTTATAGTAATATCAATCAATCGTGCATAATCAGAGATTATGCTTATTTCTTTCCATATTCGCAACTGTTAGTGAACCTTCCTTCTTTGTGGTATTTAATTATCCATCCCGCACCTATTTTCTCCCTTCTAGCTGTTAGATACGGTATTTTTATAGACGATTTCGTGAGTGTTTTACCTATGCATTCTCTAATCTTCACTCTTATTTATCACTTTGACTTTGCCACATTTCAGCATATCATCATGTATGTGTCCAGTCTATTTTTCATTAATACCATTAAAGTTAATCTTGCAGAGACATTAGAGGGATTAATTTTTTCAAAACCAGTAGCAAAGACTATTACCTTATCAATATAAAAGCGTTCTATCACAATTGCATATGGTAAAAAAAAAAAAAAGAGTTGATACTATATTATAAACGGTTTAAACATATTCATAATGTAAAAGTAATTGTTTTCATCTGTGTAAATTAGCTTTTAACATATCTTGATAGTGCTTAACAGATTATAGTAAGTTGTTATTTTTTTTGCATGTTACTGACTTATCGATACTCCTTAATATGCATTTACTAATAATTAAATTGTAGAAATATTCTTTTTATAATCAGATTGTATGAACATTCTTACAATCATTTAATAAAAGATAAATCTTTGTCAATATATATAATTTAGAGTGTAAATTTTGGCGCCAATGATTTATCATGTTTTACCATTATACTGAGTTACTTTTAATAATAGGTAATGTTTTAAAAGTAAGTCTTACAGTAAAAAAATTATTATTAAAAGTTAAACCATATTAATAGTGTAAAGATTCTTTATATGACTTAAATCTTATAATTTAAATCCACCAGTATGAGATTATTACAAGAATGCCACCAATACTTATGCTCAAGTTATATTGGTGTGAACTTTCTATACAATAGGTGTGAACTTGATTTCCATTACTCCCTTTCTCCTTTCCTGACCCTATCCCCCGATGTAATTTAAAATTGAGAGATAAAAGAGAAAAGGTAAAACATAAAAAGGTTATCGCAAGAAGAGGTACTGCGGACGCAAGACTCCACACAAATCCCTATAAAGTGGAGTCAATAGGATATACATATATGATGGACATGCAATTTGATTGGTCTGTCATAAACAGCCAAGATTCTTGTAGATTTCATGGATTTTCTTTCCTACGCATATTTAATTTTCTCACTTATAAGGCAAAATACAAATATACAATTCCGTGGATTAATTACGACGACGATGGAAGATTAACGTTTTATTTGGAATGTTATCTTCTCTAAAGAGATAATGATTAATTCACTTTTGGCGTTCTTATTAAATTGGGGAAAATATACATATATGATACACGAGTAGGAGTGAAAAACGGGCGGATATGTTATTCGGGTCAAAAATAGATAATGAAAAAACAGATAAACTATCCGACCAGACCCATATTTAATACGGATAAAAAATAGGTTAACCGTCGGATAATATAGGTAACTATATTATCCATGACTTCTTGAATATGATCACTTTTGGAAGAATTCCTAGTCACCCAAACTTGAGGAACCCCAATTTAAGGCTTTACAGATGTAAAAGTTAAACCTATTAGTTATCTGTTGGTTATCCATTGATTATCTATTTTCTAAATGGATAATATGGTTTTTGTCCATATTTGACCCGTTTTTAAAAAGTCCATTATCTAACCCATTTTTAATGAATAATATGGATAGTTAACTGTTTTCTTTTAATCATTTTGCCACTATGCACACGAGTATAGATGGGTATGGGATTGGTGCATCATATATTAATATGAGGTTTGAATTCGTTTTCATTTTTTTAAAGTAATTTCTATAATATAGGTTACATGAATGCATCATAAAACACGAACAATATATATTTATATTATATAATTATGTTAGTAGCAAATATGTTTTACTGTAAAAATGGTAATAACAATTAAATTTATTGATGTGATTCTAAAAATAAATGATCTATTTTTATGCTAGTTGTTAAGCAGATGATGCTATATGTATGAAGTTTAGAGACGAAATAAGAGCTAAAGATAAGGTGATAATCAAATCGAGAGGCCGACAATCGAGTCCTCGAGCTTGGCGATATGAGGCCTCGAGGTTGATTCAGTGGCTCGATAATAAGCCGTTAGGGACGATCGGGGCATGACTAGCAGTTATAACGAAATTAATAAAGGCTCTTTATGGCCAATGATGAGCAATAAATGATGAACAAGTATGAAGATAATAAATGAAAGCAATAATAATAAGAAGGTATGTTAGAAAGAAGAGAGAATCTTCTTTGTATATTCGTGTGGAGCGCTGGAGCAACAGAGAAGAGAGTTACATAATGATAGTGCCCCCTTTATATAGGAGGGGAATCCCAACATAAAGCAAAATGCATTAAGTAAAAAGATATGGAGATGAGACGGCTGAATGACACCTTGATTTGGGTTCGGAGTAGATCAGCAGGCTCTGTCAGACCTAGGCGTGCCTTGGGAACTTCCCATTTCTACCACTATCGTGATCGTTGCTACTATGGGGTCAAGTGTCGATGACCCTCGAGGGAAGATGCTCGACCATGGCCTTAGTGCTTTAATGATGAGAAATTGGACTCTCCGATTTCACCGTATACAGATAGTCTCCGCGTTTCCTAGAACGAAGTGATAGAAAATGATTTTGATGTCCAACTCTTCGGGCTTCCCGTGATAATGTCATACTGATGATATCGACTTGTGACGCGAGCCTTCACGATAACCGGGATGTCCCATGGACTTGTCTTTTCAGCGCTATTCAATGCATTGTCGATTCCCGTTCTCCAAAGCGACAGTGCCGCCGTCAACTCAAGTTTTAATAAAGCATCGATTGCACTTGCCGATCTGTCTTTTGAAGGCATTGATGGCGTTGCTGGTCACATTATCACCCCTATAAATGGGGGACTTCCTGTACAACCTTTATACCCAACTGCCTTTCTGCATCTATTCGTCCCCTTCTTCTTATCACCCTAATTCACCGCCCTTTTCCATGTTTGAGCCCTGCGGTCTTAGGGCCGTATGGAGGCGTTCTCATCAATCATGCCGCGGCTCTTTCATAAGGCTTTCTCTTGGTGAGCGAAACTGCACTGACTTGCCGTTGTTGTTGCTGTCGTTGGCTCGAGATGGTGAGATAGGGAGGCCAATCTTTCCCGTCTCGGGGATGCATTTTGACTATACACCGTTGCTTACGAGGGTGGCCGGACTATACACCATTGCTCACCCTCCTACCCCGGCCTGGTGCACTACACCCTCTTTGATTTCCTTGGGGTGAAGTGGAATCTTTGGCCAGTAGCTTGCACGACACAACTTCCTATGAAATGGACTTAAAGTAGACGTGCAAGCAACGCCGACGCCCACTGAGACTTCCATCGGGCTATGGCATTTTTTCATCCCTTTTTGCTCCTCCCACTTTCTTCTTCATCTTCTCCTATGAAGTTCTACTTTGAGGGACTGGTATGAGACCATTGAGGAAGTGGTGCTTGAGTACGCCGCCGCCGAGGATGCTTCCTGGAGAATAGGCTAGGCTCATAGGCTCTTACTATATATGTACCTTTTAGCTTCTTTGCTTCTGTGTAAGGACCCCTCGTGGGGTTTTGTAATCATATGTAAGGACCCCTCGTGGGCTGTTGTAATCGAATGTTCATTAATACAAAGGCATTTCTTTATTTCTTTTTTTTGATGTTTGCTATTTTTTCCTTTTATTTGTGTTCACGAAAACCTTGAATGCATGATCCTAGTGGTCGTTGTCGATATCGAGACCTAATAGTAGTGTACTTCTCTGACATTTGATTGTTTAGTATGGCTCCCAGTGGAACCATTTTCCTTTTCTCAGACTAAACCCGAACTGGACCGACAGAATCAGGTTGTCGGAAACCTTACTTCGGGTTGAATAAGGACAACACCTCGAACCTTCATACTTTAAAGAATAATTTTTAGGCCTTAGGATCGGGTCTGCCTTTAAGCTCTCGAGGGCAGTCTCCGAGCGGGGTTCGTTCAAACCTGAGCCACCCGGAAACCTGCTTTGAACTTAGCGCAAATAGCTCTAAGGCATTGTAGGTAGATCAAGAACGAGATTTTTACCCGAACTTAAATAGTATCCCGCGATTGGGCCCGTATGGGTGGAGTTTAAATGTTTGTTTGTTCAGAGCTTTAACTCCTTTTTGGTAGAGGTCCTCGAGGTCGGGTACCACCTTGGGACTGGCAATGATAGCGTTGGCTTGCTGGAGCCCAACTTCTTTTTAATGGAGGTCCTCGAGGTCGGATACCACCTTGAGACTAGCGATGATGTCGCCAGCTTCTTGGAGCCTAACTTTTCATTGATGGAGATCCTCGAGTTTGGGTACCACCTCAGGATCAGTGATAATATTGTTGGATTCCTAGAGCCTAGCTTCCCTTAGCAGAGATCCTTGAGGTTGGCTACCACCTCGAGATTGGCGATAATGTTTTTGACTTTTTAGGCAGGCGGGTTGTTGCCGATTTTCCCATATATAAGGTCGTTTGTGCCCCTTTGAAGATCCTGTTATTTTACGCGGTTACCTTTCCTTTTCTGGGTTGAACCTTTTGCTACTTCAGTGCTAACGTACTTGCATAAATTCCTACTCAAGTTCCCTGATTTTGCCACCTCCATGACTACTACATCGGGGTCTTTTTGGTAGAGAGGGGAGAATTCCACCTCCGATATTCAGGACCAACGAGAGTGTATCTCGAAGATTGCTTCTTCGATAAGAGAAGAACACCTTGGGTTAGTGAGAAAAAATTGTGGCTAGGGGGAGAAAGTAGCGTTGCTGATACTTTCCCCGGATGAGGGCATCACTAATTGTGCCGCTGAATTTTTGAATGTATACACGTATCCTTTCACACTGGGATCCCTTGATAGGGTTGTGCTGGATTTCTGTTTGAAGTATCGGCTTACCTTGGCATAGATCCATCCGTCATTTTGGTGGATAGTGTTGATGATGAGATTTTTTGTGGAGAAAGTGGGGCTTGACTTCACGCTCAGTCATCTTATTAGGCTGTACCGTCCCTTTCATCTTTGGGGCCTGTTAACCTTGCGATGCCGGTCGACCATGCCCTTCATCATCGATGATGAGGAGGATGGAGATCGAGAGTGGATGAGTCTATTCGTTCGAGTCTGAACGGCTGACATTATCCCTGTAGAACTTATGCCATTCCCCGAGGAATGGAATTATACATGTAAGTGGCACACTCTGTACCTTCTCAGTTTCGTTTGCGGCTAAGGCTGATTTCGTAACTGCGACATTTTTTTCTTCTGTAGCGGTTGTATGGGCGTCGAGTGACATTCCCGATCTGCCAGATTGGGTTCGGAAGTTGGCGATCCACTCGACTTATGACAAACGCATGTGGTAATCTGTGTCCTGGGTAGATGGGGAGCAAAACATCATGGTGCATGTTGTGCTATTTTTTCCTTTCCCTTCTTTTGTTTGGAGAGGCAATTTCTCTTTCCGTGTGTTAATATTGTTATCTCAGGAATCGGAGTGCCTTCCGATTCAAGGCCACACTTCTTTGAGAAGGCAGAAGGGCCATTAGCTTCCGGGCTAAATAATGACAACAACAAGCGGGAGACGCCTTTAGAGGGTGATGACGCTCAAAGCAGGGTGAGGCTAGACCCATGTTCCGGAGCGGAAGCATCATACGAACCTACTGCGCTTGTGGTTCCCAATTCTGAAAAGGTGGTTTCCCTGTTACCACTGCCTTCTTATTCCGTTGATAGTGCTTCGGGGGATACTAGAAACTCGGGGTTGGCTACTCCGGGCGATCGTGTCTCCACCGGAGTCAATTATTTTAGAGCTAAGGGAGCTAGGTTAATGGATGCGCGCTCGGCCTTCAAGGAAGCTCAACGACTTCACTTTGTGGTGAGTTTCGACATAGGCCCTTTGAATTTCACGCCTTGCCTTTCTTTTTGGGTTTTCTTTTACAGGTCTTCGATAGGCTTAAGTCCGGGATACCTTATCGTGAAGCACGGCTGCGAAAATCTTTGGGTGAAAAGAGATCCCTTAGGCTCCTTTATGATGAAAAGGAAGCCGAGCTGGAACACTTGCAGTATGAGGCGAGCCAGAGCTTGAATTACGAGAGCTTTTTGAAGGAACAGGTAGCTTTACGTCCCGAGTGAGTATGTATCCCGCTTTTTGGCTTCTGAGGCTAATACTTTGTTTATTTTAGTTGTAGAAAATGACAGAGGCCCGGAGCATCTTCGGAATGAATGCGGTAGAGCCAAGAGTGAACATGATCAGCTAAGAGCTTTGGCGGAGGTCCAGTCTTTAGAGGAGAGGGATGCCCTGGCTAAAGTTCCCGACCTCGAGGCCCAGCTGCGCTTAGCCTGTGATAATGCTTCAGCTCAAGCGAACGTGATTGTGAAGCTCGAATCCGAGCTTTTGAAGGTAAGGGCCGAGATCATTGACGCTCGAGCTGAAGCTGTAATGAGCCGAACTAAGACTGACCAGGAGATGGCAATCTACTTAAAGGATGCTACTGATGCTCCAGTCGAGTTGAGAAGGATCCTCGACCGTGAAGAGAGGATTAAAGAATATGCCCGTTGCAAGTCTCGAAGGAAGACTCTCGAGGAGATCTGTGCTAGGAGATTTTTTCTCTCGGAGGAGTTAGAGCGAGAGAGGGTGGCCGAGCGTGATGTTCGATTGCTTCTGTTCGAAGTTTGAGAAAGTGAAGATGAGGCCGATACGCCGTAGCTCCCAGGGGAGCGTAGATTTTTTCCATCTGTGTGTAGTATTTCAAAAGCATGTTTGTAGATGGAGATTGTGTTTTTTGTATATGTGTATAAGGAAACCCTTGCGGCTTTATTTTTTCCGTATCTCTTTCTGTCTCGAATTTGGCTAGGTGAACTAGTCTTTGATTTGGTAGGAATCATTAGAT
This sequence comes from Nicotiana glauca, assembly GCA_026770625.1. Classification (NCBI taxonomy): domain Eukaryota; kingdom Viridiplantae; phylum Streptophyta; class Magnoliopsida; order Solanales; family Solanaceae; genus Nicotiana; species Nicotiana glauca. The sequence goes on along the minus strand of MU715656.1, from coordinate 155,890 downwards.
TCGTGATATGGCCCTAGGGCTCATTAGTCTGGCGATAATGGCACTTATGCCTCGGGTTGAAGTGACCTTTCAGTGTAAGCTGGCATTTGAGCTCTTATGTTTTTTGCTCTGAGCATTTTTAGGTAACTAATTGTGTTTAGTCTCCTAGTCAGGTTTCCACCCGAGCTCATTCGACCCTCAAGTTTTCAAATTTGCATGGGCTGGCAACAATGGCTCTTGCGCATTGAGTCGAAGCGGCCTTTTATGTGTAAGCTGGCGATAATGGCTCTTATGATTTTAGGTCGAAGCGACCATTTATGTGTAAGCTGGCGACAGTGGCTCTTATGCTTTTAGGTCGAAGCGACCTTTTATGTGTAAGCTTGCATTTGAGCTCTTATGCTTTTTTCCCTAGGGCATTTTCAAGTAACTATTCTGGGTTCAGTCTCCGAATCGGGTTGCGACTTGAGCTCATTCAACCCTTAAGTTTCAAATTTGAATGGGCTGGTGACAATGGCTCTTACGACATGGGTCGAAGCGACCTTTTATGTGGGATTTATTTTCCCCTTGTTAAGGACTTTTTGCGGTGAATTTTGCCTTTCTTTGAAGGTTTGAGAAGAACCTCGATTATGAGCCATTTTGTGGCGATGATCGAGCACCTCGGAAGGTTTGGCTCGGAGGCTGAGTAGCTCGAAGCCTGTGATTTGGAGATGACATGGTCGAAGCTCTTTTGCCTATGCCGAGAGTAGCCTGTTTCACTGGTTCTTTTCGAAGTAGATTTTAAGTAACTAAAGGCCTATGATTTTGTAGCGACGGTCGGGCGTCCCCAAGTCGTGTTAGTTTAGCTGGTACAGTCTTATGACCGTAGTCATTTGTGCTTGGCCGGAGCTATTTTTTATCCCAGGTGAAGTGGTTTGGGCGTCTATATTGAGGGTATGCCTTTTTAGGGGTCTTACAAGTTCGATATATAGCCTAAACTTTGAGATCAGGTTTATGCCTTTAGCAAGGTCTTACAAAATTTTCATGCCGTTAAAGTCTTACAGTTTTTAGATACTTGGCACAAGTATGGTTCATGCCTTGCTTGAGGTCTTAAAAATGTTGCCACTTGGTACAAGTGTGGTTCATGCCTTGCTCGAGGTCTTACAGATATTGTTGCCCCTTGGTACAAGTGTGGTTCATGCCTTGCTCGAGATATTACAAATATTGTTGATGCCTTATGTAGGTCTTACGAGACCGAGCCTTTCCTCTCGGGGTCTTATAGCCACAGGTTTTTTAACAAATGGAGATTTGGCGACAGTCCCTGAGTTATCGAGGGTGTTTTGGCTCGAGAGCCGTTACTTGTAGACTTGGTATTGCCTTATTGAGGGCTTATGATTTTGGCGATTCCAACCCTAGGGTCATGCGATTCTTGAACTTTTGATGCCAGTCCCCGAGTGTTCAGGACATGTTTCGGCCTTGGAGTGATTTCGCGATTTTTGTGTTGCCTCGATGAGGGCTTTTTAGTTTCGAGTCTTGATCCAGAGGTCATTCAGATGTCGAATTGTGGGCGCTAGTCTCCAAGTGTTCGGGACACTTTTTGGTTTTGGATATGCTTTTTGCAATTTTCATGTTGCCTCGTTGAGGGCTTACGATCTTGGAGTCCCGACCTGGAGGTCGTTCGTAGATTGATTGGTCGATGCCAGTCCCCGAGTGTTCGGGACTCTTTGACGGAGGAATCGCTTTTTGCTAAAAAGTTGAGTTTCTTTTGGGGTGTGAAATGCTTCGACAAAAGGTATTCTTCAATTAATTGATACAAGTATACATGTTCTCGGCGCTGGGGCCTGGCTATACGGACACGGCTCGCTCAACCATTTGGCCCGGTATATCACTTTCCTATTGGGACCCCATTTGGCATTTCTTTATTTCTCCGATGAATGGCCTTGCGGGGGGATGCCCTGCGGTATTCAAGGTTGATTGAAAAATAAACCTTGAATACTTGTTGAGTCTTCCTTAGGTAGCATGTGGATGTTTTCTCGTTAAAAACCTTGCCGGTAAAAATCCTTCTCGGGATAAAAACTCGGCCGAAGGAAAAGAGTGCAACGGATGCTTTAAAACCTTAAGGTCTTCGAGATAGATTAGCGTCTTGACTTCTTCGATCGGGCACCTGCACAAGGGTTAGTGCGAAGTATAAAATGAAAAGGGAGATGGTGATACCTTAGTGTGGGATGTGCTGGCGGTGTTACGATGTCCGATATGTCTCAGTCGCTTGCGATAAAGACGCAGTACGGTCCTTTGTTTTGTTCAAGGCTTAGATGAAGATGTAGTTTGATTATCCTTTGGTTTTTAGCGTGTGGAGGTATCGGTGTTGGTGTCATATCGTGCACGGAGAACATTTCCCTCGCTGCATGCTGTTCCCCGTAGATGGTTTTAATCCCATCCTTTGTTGCCAATTTCATCATTTGGAAGAGGATGGACGGTACTTCTCTCATGAAGTGTATCCATGGTATCTCGAACAAGGCGTTATACCTCATGTCTCCTTCAATGACATGGAATTTGAATTTTGGGTCGTGCCAGCCACGTTGATTGGGAGGGTGATTTCTCCTTTCATTGTTTCACTTGCCATGTTGAATCTGTTAAGGACTCGAGTGGTAGGCACGATTTGGTCAAGCAGTCCGTGCCGCTTTATTACCGTTGACCTGATAATGTTTGCCAAGCTACCTGGATCCACGAGTACACGTTTTAATTGAAATGTATTTACGAGGAAAGAGATTACCAGTGCGTCGTTGTGAAGTTGAGACAAGGTCTCAGTGTCCTCTTCGCTGAATGTGAGGGCATCCTCGGGTGTGTACCCCCGTGTTCACTTTTCTCTAGTGATGGATATTTATTTTTGTCATTCTCATCATGGGTTCTTGTGGGGCATCACGCCTACAAATATCATGTGAACGACATGTTGCAGCTCGTTCGTTTCGTTCTTCTTGGTCGCATCTCTTTCTCAGAACTGGTTTTTGGCCCGATCACTTAGGAATTCCCGGAGATGACCCTTGTTGAGTAGTCTGGCAACTTCCTCTAGGAGCTGGTGGCAATCCTTGGTCCTCTGACCATGTGTGTTGTGGAATTTGCACACCAGGTTATGGTTCCTTTGCGAAGGATCCGATTGCATAGGCCTGGGCCACTTGGCGTCTTTGATTTTGCTGATGGCGAAGACAATACCCGATATATCGACATTGAAGTTGTATTCTGATAGGCGAGGTGCCTCTGCTGGTCCTGCGTTCCTATCAAATCCGGCTCTGTTGATGAGTCCCCGAGGATTCTATCCTCGGTCTATCCTTCGGTCATTTCGAGGTGGGTTACGCCTAGGGGCGTTCTGTCGGTCTTTGACGTATGGCTGATATATTTATTTGTTTGGCTTTGGCTCCTTCGCCAGGAGCCTGCTTGGGTACACCGAGCCCGAGGGGGTTCCCAGCTGATCTTCCTCAACCCTAATTTTTTACTAGTATCAGTTATGAACATCCGACCAAGTCACGGTTGGTTATTCGACCAGATTCTCTTTCAGCTGCATCGAAGCCACCGAGCTTCGCTCATTCAGACCTTGAGTGAAGGTCTGTACCGCTTAGTCATTGGAGACCAGTAGTAGTTCCATTCTTTCCATTTGAAAACGAGATACACATTCTCGCAGTATCTCGTTCTCCCTTTGATTGATTTTGAAGAAGTCAGATTTCCTGGTGGCCACCTTGATGGCCCCAGTATGCGCCTTTATGAAGGAATCTACTAACATGGCAAATGAGTCTATGGAGTTTGGGGCCAAGTTGTGATACCACATCATCGCCCCTTTAGAGAGTGTTTCTCCAAAAAATTTCAACAGGTCGAACTTGATCTCGTCGTCCTTCATGTCGTTTCCCTTTACTGCACAGTTGTACACAATAACATGTTCATTGGGGTCCGAGGTACTGTTGTAAGTTGGAAGCTCCGACATTCTGAACTTTTTCGGAATGGGTTTCAGGGCCACTTCCTGTGGGAATGACTTCTGCACAAACTTCTTCGAGTCCATACCCTTCAAGATCGGGGGCGCTCCTGGAATTTGGTTGACCCTGGAGTTGTAAGTCTCGACCTTCTTATCATTGGCTTCTATCATTGTCTCGTCCGATTCAATCCTTCTGGTGAGATCCTCTAGCATCTTTACGATGGCGGGATCGGCTATCGACCCATTATTGCTTGATCTCTCTGGTACCTATTCGGCCGAGGGAGCTATCCCCGGTGCTACTATGCTAGGAATTTTCTAGTGACTTTGTAGCTGAGCAATAGTCAGCTGTTGTGCCTGCAATATTTCTAAAATAAAATGAAGGCTAACTTCACATTCTTCTCGAGCTAGGATTGTTTGGGCCTCTTGTTGGTCGCCTTGGTGTATGCTCCTGTTAGTGTGGGAGCTTATTTCGATGTGTTGAGTGTCGCATGAGAATTCGTCCATCGGAATCTGTCTTGGTGCATTCTCAAGGTTTTGTGGTGGTTCACCAATACTTGGAACAGCCACACCATTCTCTTCATGGTTCTCAACATTGCCATTTACTGAATCAGACATTACGATCTGAAATCAAAGATCTTTGGACAAGAAAGAATGTGAAAGATAACTTGCGTTGTGTAATGAAACCAACAAGAAAATAATCACTATTATTTTTAGCCCCAAGGTAGGCGCCAAGCTGTTTACTGTAAAAATGGTAATAGAAATTAAATTTGTTGATGTGACTCTAAAAATACGTGATCTATTTTTATGCTAGTTGTTAAGAAGATGATGCTATGTATATGAAGTTTAGATACGAAATAATCGAACCGAGAGGCTGACAATCGAGGCCTCGAGCTTGGCAATATGGGGCCTCGAGGTCGATTCAATGGCTCGATAGTAAGCTATCGGGGGCGATCGGGGTATGACTAATAGTTATAACGAAATTAGTAAAGGCTCTTTACGGCCAATGATGAGCAATAAATGATGAGCAAGTATGAAGATAATAAATGAAATCAATAATAACAAGAAGGTATGTTAGAAAGAAGAGAGAATGTTCTTTGTATATTCGTGTGGAGCAGCTAGAGCAACAGAGAGTTACATAATGATAGGGATCCCCTTTATATAGGAAGGGAATCCTAACATAAAGAAAAATGCATTAAGTACAAAGATATGGAGATGGGACAGCTGAATGACACCTTGATTTGGGTTTGTAGTAGATCAACAGACTCTTTCAGCCCTAGGTGCATGCCTTGGGAACTTCCTATTTCTACCACTGCCATGATCGTTGCTACTATGGGGTCGAGTGTCGATGACCCTCGAGGGAAGATGCTCGACCATGGCCTCAAGCCTTCGAGATGACTTTCCTTAGCGTTTTAATGATGAGAAATTGGACCCTCCGATTTTTCCGTATACAAAAGGACTAACTACACAAATCATTCTTAACTAAATAATCTTTGGCTTATATTTGGAATTAATGAGCTAAGCACATAAAGCATATTGATGTATGACCCCAAAAGAAAATAATGGTAAATTATACCTAACACCTCGTTAATAGGACTCAACTGCAAACACATATACTATACTTTTAAATCAAACACTTATAGCCCTATATTTTTAGTGTAATTTACTGAAGAAATTAATTTTGACATTAATATTTTGTTTTGCTCGAACTATATTTTTCTTTACTGTAAAATTTCATTAAGGGTGTGTTTGGTATGAAGGAAAATATTTTTCGAAAAATATTTTCCAATTTTCTCATGTTTGGTTGGCTTAAATGTTTTGAAAAATATTTTTCGGAAAATATTTTCCAATTTTCCCATGTTTGGTTGGCTTAAATGTTTTGAAAAATATTTTCTTTATCAATTCATTTTCCTCAAATTGGAGGAAAATATTTTCCTTATCAAAAGAAGGGAAAAAATTTTGTAAAGCTCCTTCTCAACCTTCCCCGCCCTCACCAACCCACCCCACTCCCTCTCCAAAAAAATGTTTTTTTTAATCAAATTTCAGTTTTTCCATTACCACCCACCCTATTACCCCTCAGCCCCCCTCCCCCCCAAATATTTTTTACTTTAACTTTTTTTTTTTGTAATTTCCACCCCCACCTGCC
>MU715656.1:137806-149547 GCA_026770625.1 Nicotiana glauca | reverse complement strand
CTCCCCCTCCTCCCCCGAAAATATTTTTAAATATATTTTCAATTTTAATTTTATTATTTATCGATTTAAAGGCTCAAAATTTTACAAGTTTCAAATTTATGAGTTCGGAGGTTTATATGTTTGGAAGGTTACGGGTTTAAAAATTATAAAGTTTATGAGTTCGAAATTCCGCAGTTTTGAAAGTTTAGCTGTTCGAAAGTTTATGAAATTTTTGGGTCCGGAAGATTGTTGGTTTGAAAGTTTATGACTTCATGTTTATTATATCTAAATTATTTATGAATACTCTTGAGAAATTATTTTCCTTAATTTGCGTACCAAACACCGAAAAATGAATAAGATTACTACTTGTTTTCAAAGAAAACCTTTTCCACGAAAAATATTTTCCGTTATACCAAACATACCCTAAGCGCCAATTATTATCCTTTTTTTTTAATTTTTTTTTATTTTTAGAACAGAGAAAGAGTCGAAACTAAGGTTACACTCTCTAGAAGATTTGCTCGTAGCTTTGTTTTTTCACTTGGTCGCCAATGATTAGAGACAAGGTATTATGACCAATTTCACGTGTAAGGTACAAACTCAAATGAAAAGGTATTTACATCTTACTGTCGAGCACTCTCTTAAATATTTATTGTAATGACTCGACCGGTCATTTTGAGTGTTATAGCCCCGTTCCCATATTTACTGCTTATTCTATGCTCAATTGTTATTATATAACTTGTCGGGTTAGTTGGTTTGGTTCCGAGGATATTTCAAAATGAATTGGAATACTTAGTCCCAAGGTTGGAATCTTAAATTGAAAGAGTTGACCAGATATTGACTTATGTTTAACCGACTCCGAAATAGAGTTTTGATGGTTCCGGTAGCTCCGTATGGTGATTTTGGACTTAGGAGTGTGTTCAGATATTGATTTGGAGGTCCATAGATGATTTTGGCTTGAAATGTTGAAAAATGAAAAATTAGGAGTTTGGAGTTGAGAAGTTTGACTGAGAGTTAACTTTGTGGTTACACGACTTGTATTTTGATTTCGAAAGTTGGAATAGGTTTGTTGTATCAATTATAACTTGTGTTCAAAATTTGGGGTCGATAAGAGTTGGTTTGATAGGTATCGGCATCGATTGTAAAAGTTAGAAATTCGTTAGATTCATTAAGCTTGAATTGATGTGCGATTAGTATTTTTATATTGTTTGATATGATTTGAGATCTCGTCTAAGTTTGTATCGTATTTTAGGACTTATTGGTATGTTTGATTGAGGTTCCAGAGGCTTTGGGTGGATTCCGAATGGTTAACGGATCAAAAGTTAGACTTGAGGCATTGCTAAGATTTTTACATTCTGGTGTGATCACACCTGCGAAGGCATTTAGCCATAGCTACGATGCCGCGGGTGCGGCTGAAGTGGCAGAGCAGAGCTGGGTCTGGTCAGGGAAGTGTCGTAGGCATGAAGGAGTAGCACTTTTGCGAGTCCGTAGAAGCGAAACGTCAGTCGCAGAAGGGGAATGTCAGCTTCAGGTGCGAGGTTTTGGAAATTGGCTTGTGCGCGCAGGTGCGGACGTGAGGCCGCTGGCGCGATCTTTCAAGTGCGAGCTCTTGGCCGCAGAAGCGACAGGTCGAGGGTTGAGTGTTTTTCGCAGAAACGCATTTTTGACCGCAAAAGTGGTAACACAGAAGCGGCTAAATGGACGCAGAAGAGCAACCATTGTCAATGTTTAAAATTGAAGGGTTCCGAGATTTTTATCATTTTGGACTTTGCAATCTCGGTTGAAGGCAATTTTTCAGAGGGGTTTAATGCGATTTCTTGAGGTAAGCCACTTTTAATCATTATTATTCAAAACTATTGATTACCCATTGAATTTCTCATATATTTTATGTGTTTTTGAGGTGGAATTTTGGGAGTTCCGGGCTAGGGATTTGAGAGCAAGAATTGGAGATTTGAGTGTCCTTTGGTGTCGGATTTGAGTAATTTTGGTATGGTTAGACTTGTGATTGAATGGGTATTTGAATTTAGTAACTTTTGTTGGATTTCGAGACCTGGACCCGGGGTTGACCCTTTGAGTTGACTTTTCGACTTTTGATTAAGAACTTAACATTTTTCATAAGAAATTAATTCCTATAGCTTGTGTTGATTGTATCGAGTTGTTTGTGGCTAGATTCGAGGCGTTTGGAGGCTGATTCGCAAGGCAAAGGCTTACTGGATTAGGATTTGCATGATTTTAGGTAATTAATACTTTTAAACTTGGTTCTAAGGGTATGAATCCCTGAATTTATGTGTTATGTGATCGGTGTTAAAGTGACCCACATGCTAGGTGACGGGCGTGTGGGCATGCACCGTAGGAATTGTGACTCGGCTGATTCCGTAGAACTATGTAGTTAAATAATCTTGTTACTATCCATCTATTCTCCATGTGTTAGAGAAGTTTAGTTGTGACTCATGTTAGAAATCATGCTTAGGATATATACTGGTACTATTGGGACCCACCGAAGTCGTGTTGATGTTGGATTACTTGCTTTATTTACAATTTTGTACTCAGCCACATCTATCATTTGTATATCATATCTCAGTCTTTGTTGTCATTTACTGATACATCATATCATTATTATTTAGGCTGATTTTCATGACATTGTGAGCTCGAAAGACTAGAGAGATTGATGACTGAGTGAGACCAAGGGCCTGATTGTGAGGATATTCATAGGATCGGGATATATGCTGCAACATGCTCTATTGATTCATGCCATAATTGGCTTATTTTAGCGGTTGGGCAGGATCCTCCCCTCCGGAGTCTGACTTATCAGCAGTGAGCGCAGGTACCTATTGAGTGTGAGCGTGAGTACTGAGTGACTGTGAGGATTGAGTGATTGTGAGGACTGAGTGACCATGAGGATTGAGTGTCTGAGAGGACTGAGTGACCATGAGGATTGAGTGTCTGAGAGGACTGAGTGCATTGATGTTACATCTCACATTTCTCGTACGTTAAAGTTTCGTCTTCAGCTAATTAACATAGACTCGGGGATGAGATTATTTTGAGGTTAGCATATTTATGCTATTTATAACAAGAAATAAGTGAGTGCCGTGAAGGATAAAGGGCACTAATTATAGAAAATGAATTTCGTAGAAGGTTCTCGATTTGGGATAAAATACGAGCCGAGCGATAATATAAATATTTATGGACTAGTATCATACAAGGTACCATACGACCATGATAGTATGAGGTATAAAATGTATCAAATAAATAAAATTTTAAGTAATTTGAGATAATTCTTAATTATACGGATAATTGGTTAATTACCGGGTAACGAGACATTATCTAATTACCTAATAAGCAGATAAATATTAAAACCCCCCCAAAAATGTGGCAGCAGGCCACTTTACAAACAAATAACTCTTAGTCATTTGTGATTAGGTGGCAAAGTAACTACATAACACTTCATTCTTAACATTTTCAATACCAAGACACTACATCAAATACTAAACTAATTTCTAACATTTTGAATACCAACGACCTACCATCAGATGCTAAACTCATTTCTAGCATTTTCAATACAAAGACCCTACCATCAGATGCTAAACTCATTTCTAATATTTTGAGTACAAACTCCCTACAATCAGATTCTAGCAAAAATACTACAACGTGACTTCTTGCAATCAAATGATTCCAACGAGATTTAGCAACGTAAAATTTTGCGGTTCTAAAGGAGTACGGTACGATCTTTTTCTAGAATATCATACGGATTTTCCCTTACTACAGGTATATTAAAGCTATTCCCTTCTTTCTTTTTTTGGCATGATCCAAATTATACAGAAGAAATGAGCAAACGCGCAGTTTTCATAAACGACTCTATTCATAGAAATACTAGGGGTCTCTGTGTTCTTGATTCCCTATGTGACCTATTATTATATCTTCTGTTCATGGGTCTTAGAATAATACGCAATTGATAAAGTGTATATGAAAAGAATATAGAGATTATTAACATATTTTCATGCATTTCTTCATTTATACATGTACATTGACCCGTGACCAGATGACGTTATATACACATATTTACATGTATATGGGATCTTGGGAAAAAGGTTACGGCGTTGCATACACACCACCACCTGATTAGTTGGTATATATTGATGACATTGCCCACAGTGGTTGAGACGATATGATGGGATGCCCTCAGAGGCCTGATGATGTTAGGTACACCTATACCTGTGTATGATACGATATTTATATGCACGTGCATGGCATTATAAATGTTTCAGAATTTACAATGTTATTCAGATTTACAGATGGATTTCTTTATTCCATGTTTCATCTATGCCTTTTATGTACTGATTTTCACGCCTTACATACTCAGTACATTATTCGTACTGACACCCTATTTCCTGAGTCTGCGTTTCATGCCCGCAGGAGCAGGTAGACAAGCTGATGGGCCCCCTTCTTAGGATCCTTGATCAACAAGAGTTGGTGTGCTCCACTTGATCCGGAGCTGCTTTTGATTTTGGTACGATATGCTTTTGTGTGTGTGTGTGTGTGTGTGTATATATATATATATGGGTATGATGTGGCTCCGTCCCGTCTTTGTACAATTGTATTTCTATTAGAGGTCTGTAGACAGTCATATATAATTGGATATATGTGGCCTTCTTGTCGGCTTCCGTTCTTGGGTATATTATTGTCTATAGCAGCCTTGTCGGCTCGCCCACTGTATTCTGCATATATATGTATATATGTCTTTTGGATAGGTTTCCCTCAAGTAAGTTATTCGTATTTATATCTTAAACGCATGCTTAAGGATGTTGGGCATATGGAATTGGGCACCCGTCGCGACCCATTGGTTTGGGTCATGATAAAGAGTATCAGAGCAGTTCTTTCCTAGGGTTGTCTACAAACTATGTCTAGTAGAGTCTTGTTTATGGGTGTGTTGTGCACCACACTTATAGATAGGAAGCTACAGGATATATAGGATTTTATCCTCTCTTTTTATCTTAGATCGTGCGATATAAAAATTCATGTTCCTAATAATATGTTATGTTTTCAGCGATGTCTCCGAAAACTACAGCCGTCCAAAAGGAAAAGTTCGTGGCTGGTGCAACTACTAGTCGAGCACCATGAGTTACCAAGGCTCGGGGAGGGTCTCATAGTGAGATTCCATCTCAAACTTCACGTTCGCCACCCTCTTCGAAAGAGCTCCAAGGGGCACCAACTCCAGTGCCTGCCCCTATACGTTCAGCCCCTCAGCCAGATGCACCAGGTCTGTATATGAGAGATGCTATTCAGTTATTAGCTCTATTAGTAGCCGCGCAGGTTCGACGTCAAGAAATAGGTGTTGGTCATGCGGATAGGTCCATCAGTGCGAGGGTTAGTGATTTCATTAATTTGGACCCTCTGGTATTCACTGGGGTAGATCCAGATGAAGACCCTCAGGTATTTATCAATAGAATGCAGAGGACTTTAAAGGTAATAAAGGCCACTACGATTGAGTCAGTTGAGCTAGCTTCCTATAGGCTTTAGGATGTTGCAGTTAATTGGTATGAGTCTTGGGAGTTGTCCGGAGGTGAGAATGCCCCTCCGGCACTATGGCAGGAGTTTACAAAAGCTTTTCTTCGTCATTACCTGCCACCAGAGCTTAGGCGGGTCAGAGTTGATAGGTTCTTAACCTTTTAGCAGGTTAATATGAGTGTTCGGGAGTACAGTCTTTAGTTTTATTCTTTATCTAGGTATGTTCCCACTATTGTATCTAAGATGGAGTATCTGGTTCACCAGTTCGTGATGGGATTAGAGCCGCACTCGCTTAACGATTGTATGTCGGTCTCACTTTAGCCATACATGGATATTTCTCATATTCAGGCATACGCTCAGGGTATAGAGGAACGTCAGAAATAGAGGGCCAATCATGAGCATGATAGGGCCCAAAATAAGAGAGTGAGGTCTTCGGGTCCTTCTACTAAGTTTTAAGGTGGTTAGAGACAACAGTACCCGAGGTATCCAGCCCAGCCATAGTCTAACACACTCCCCCAGTTTGGCGATAATAGATTTGATCATTCCACATATTCAGGGCCTGTTCAGAATTCGAGGGCCTCAAGTTCTTAGTATAAGGGTGAGTCAAGTCAGATGAGTCGCCCTTGCCGTGATATGCTCGGTACGATAAGCAGTATACTAGGCAGTGCCGTATAGGGTTAGGTATTTGTTATACTTGTGGTTATCTAGGCCACGTTATGAGGGATTATCCCATGAGAGATGAGGCAATCATAGCTCAGCCAGTGGGATCTATAGATGACTCGTCATCATTAATACGCCCCCCTAGGCAAGGTTCAGAAGAACCAATGAATCGTGGTAGAGACAGAGGCAGAGGCAGAACATCTAGCTCAAGCGGTCCTCTGAACCGCATTTATACTTCGGTAGGACGATGGAATCAGGAGTCACCGCCTGATGTTGTTACAGGTATATTATCAGTCTTCTCATATGATGTATATGCACTGATTGGCCCAGGTTCCACCTTATCATATGTTACTCTATTGGTGGCTAGTAAGTTTGGAATAAAACCTGAATTGGTTAAACCTTTTGAGGTATCTACACCTGTTGGGGACTTAGTGATAGCTAAGCAAGTATATAGGGGTTGTATAATAGTAGTTCATAATCGATCTACTGTAGCGGAACTAATCAAGTTAGATATGGTAGGATTTGATGTTATAATGGGTATGGATTGGTTGGCTTCTTTTCATGCCAACGTTGATTGTAGATCAAAGACAGTCTGATTTCAATTTCCAGGGAAGACTGTTTTTGAGTGGAAAGGTAATACGGCGTCGTTTAGAGGTAGATTTATTTCCTATCTCAAGGCAAGGAAGATGATAAAAAAGGGCTATATTTATCACTTAGTTTGGGTTCAGGATGTAGAAGTAGAGTCACTAACCATTCAGTCCATCCCTGTGGTTAATGAGTTTCTCGATATTTTTCATAATGAGCATTCGGGTCATCTGCCAGAGTGAGAAATTGAGTTTTCTATTGACCTACTACCAAATACTCATCCAATATCTATTCCTCCGTATAGAATGGCCCCCTTAGAGCTAAAAGAGTTGAAGGAACAACTAAAGGACTTACTTGAAAAAGGCTAGTACATCACCATAGGGAGCACCCGTGTTATTTGTGAGGAAGAAAGATGGTTCCTTACGGGTGTGTATTGATTATAGAAAGTTGAATAAGGTGACAATCAAGAATAAGTACCTGCTCCCGTAGATTGATGATTTATTTGATCAGTTGCAAGGTGCCAAATTCTTCCAAAGATAGACTTGAGGTCCGGGTACCACTAGGTAAGGGTTAAGGAGGAAAATATTCCGAAGAAAGCATTTAGGACCAGATACGGGCACTTTGAGTTTCGTGTTGTGTCATTCGGTTTGATCAGTGCCCCAGTAGTATTCATGGATTTGATGAATCATGTGTTCAGCCCCTTTTTAGATCTGTCTATAATTGTATTTATCGACGATATATGTTTGTATTCTCATTCAGAGGCTGAGCATGCAGATCATTTGCGTATTGTGCTCAAAGTTCTACAAAAAGGGAAGTTTTATGCAAAATTCTCTAAAGGTGAATTATGTTTAAACTCTGTAGCTTTCCTTGGGCATATCATTTCTGGTGAAGGCATTCGGGTGGATACACAAAATATTGAGGCACTAAAGCCTTGGCCTAGACCCACAACACCGACGGGCTTCATACCTTTCTTGGTTTGGTAGGTTATTGCACAAGATTTGTAGAGGGATTTTATTCCCTTTCAGCATATTTGACAAGGTTGACTCAGAAGGGAGCAAAGTTTCAATAGACTGATGCTTGCGAACGGAGTTTCCAGGCATTAAAGGACAGATTAACTTCAACACTAGTTCTAACGCTCTCAGAAGGGACTGATGGTTACGTTATCTATTGTGACGCTTCAGTAGTTAGATTGGGTTGTGTGCTAATACAACATGGTAAGGTTGTAGCTTATGCTTCTAGACCACTAAGAAAGTACGAGAAGAACTACCCGACCCATGATTTAGAGTTAGCCGTGGTGATTCATGCATTAAAGATGTGGAGGCACTACTTGTATCGCATTCATGTTGATATCTATACGGATCATAAGAGGCTCCAGTATATCTTCAAGAAAAAGGAATTGAATTTACGTCAAAGGAGATGGTTGGAGCTACTTAAAGACTATGACATTGTTATTTTATACCATCCAGGTAAGGCGAACGTAGTAGCTGACACCCTTAACCATAGATCTATGGGTAGCTTGTCATATTTACAGCTAGAAAAGAGGGGAATATCCATGAGATTCATCATCTAGCTAGTCTTTGAGTTCGGTTACTAGACTCAGGTGATATTGGAATTAGCATTCAGGATACGGCAACATCCTCTTTAGTAACTGAAGTAAAGAATGCTAGTACAAGGATCCTATGTTAGTTCATTATAGGGATACCACCCCTCAGAAGGAGAAGACATCGTTTGAAATTATAGAAGATGGGGTCCTCAAATATCGAGGACAATTATGTGTCCCTAATGTTGCAGGGCTGCGTCAGCAGGTTATGGGAGAAACCCACTAGTCTCGTTATTCTATCCATCCAGGAGCGACAAAGATGTACCATGATATCAGGGAAGTATATTGGTGGGACAGAATGAAAAAGGATATAGCAGAGTTTGTTGCTCAGTGTCCTAACTGTCAGCAGGTTAAGATTGAGCATCAAAAACTCGGTGGATTATTGCAGGATATGGAGATTCCGAGTTGGAAATGGGAAGTAATCAATATGGATTTCATCGTAGGCTTACCTTATACCTAGCGTAAGTTCGATTCGATATGGGTCGTTGTTGATAGCCTTACAAAGTCAGCCCATTTTTTGCCCGTGAGGACTATATATTCCACAGAGGAATATGCAAGGCTTTATATTAAGGAGATAGTACGACTACATGGTATCCCTATATCTATTATCTCGGATAGATAAGCTCAATTTACAGCTAACTTTTGGAGGTCTTTCCAAAAAGGATTAGGGACTCAAATAAGTCTTAGTAAAATATTTCATCCCCAGACAGACGGACTCGCTGAGCATACTATTCAGACACTTGAGGATATGTTACGAGCTTGTGATAGACTTCAAAGGTAGCTGGGATGATCATCTACCACTTATTGAGTTTTCATATAATAATAGCTACCATTCCAGTATTAAGATGGCTCCATATGAAGCTATTTATAGATGAAAGTGTAGGTCGCTTATAAGGTGGTTCGATGTTTGGGAAACTA
Organism: Nicotiana glauca; assembly: GCA_026770625.1. Classification (NCBI taxonomy): domain Eukaryota; kingdom Viridiplantae; phylum Streptophyta; class Magnoliopsida; order Solanales; family Solanaceae; genus Nicotiana; species Nicotiana glauca. The sequence continues at coordinate 140,303 of MU715656.1, read as the reverse complement.
CATTAGTAGGACTAGAATTGCTACAATAGGCAATCAAGAAAATTAAGCTTATACAGGAAAGGCTATTAGTAGCTCAAAGCCGTTAGAATTCTTATGTGGATAATCAACAGTGAGACTTGGAGTTTCAGGAAAGGTATCATCGATGGAAGGTGTTATGATGTTCGAAAAGAAAGGAAAACTTAGCCCTCAGTACATTGGACCATATAGGATCATACGCAAGATAGGCCATGTACATATGAGTTAGACTTGCATTCAGGCTTGGGGTATGTACATTCAGTCTTTCACGTGTCTATGCTCCATAAATATATCGGAGGTCCTTCCAAAATCATGTCAGTTGATGACGTTCAGATCACCGAGCAACTATCACATGAAGAAACTCCCATTTCTATATTAGACAGACATGTTCGGAGATTGAGAACTAAAGACGTAGCTTCGGTAAAATTACTTTGGAGAAATAACAATGTGGAAGAAATGACTTGGGAGGCCGAGGAAGATATGAAGTCTAGATATCCCTACTTATTTCCTCCTCCAGAGAAGGGTCCGACTGAGACATCACAGCCTTAAGGTACGTGTATGGATTCTTGTATTAGTTATTGTCATTGGTCGTGTGAGACCATTGTTGTTGTTGATGATTATGGTCCTATATGCGTTGAATTATTGAGTTTCTACAGGAAAAGTCAGTAGTAGTATAGTTACAAAGGTGACTCTGCCAAAGTCTATATAGATCCCGAGGAGTTAAATATTTGAGGGAGAATGTTTCTAAGGGGGGAAGGATGTTACATATCGCATTTATCGTACGTTAAAGTTTTGTCTTCAGCTAATTGACATAGACTCGGGGATGAGATAATCTTGAGGCTATCATATTTATGCTATTTATAACAAGAAATAAATGAGCGTCACGAAGGGTCAAGGGTACACGAATTAAAGAAATTGAGTTTCGTTAAAGGTTGTCGATTTGGGATAAAATACGGGCTGAGCGATAATACCCGATATTTATGGACTATTACCATACAAGGTACCATATGACCATGATAGTATGATGTATGAAGTGTATCAAATAAGTATAATTATAAGTAATTTGAGACAATTCTTAATTATGCGGGTAATTGATTAATTATCGAGTAACGGGACATTACCTAATTATCTAATAAGTGGATAAAGAATAAACTCTCCCTCCCCCCAAAACGTGCCAGCAAGCCACTTTCCAAACAAATGGCTCTTAGTCATATGTGATTAGGTGGCAAAGTAATTACATAACACTTTATTCTTAACATTTTCAATACCAAGACACTACATCAGATGCTAAACTCATTTCTAACATTTTGAATACCAAAGACCCTACCATCAGATGCTAAACTTATTTCAAACATTTTGAATTCAAATACCAAAGACCCTACCATCAGATGCTAAACTTATTTCAAACATTTTGAATTCAAATGCTAAACTTATTTCTAACATTTTGAATGCAAAGACCCTACCATTAGATGCTAAACTCATTTCTAATATTTTGAGTACAAAGACACTACAATAATACTAAAACGTGACTTCTTGCAACCAAATGATTCCAACGATATATAGCAACGTAAAGTTTTGAGGTTCTAAAGGAGTACGGTGCGACATTTTTCTAGAATATCATACGGATTTTTCCCTACTACAGGTATGTTAAGGCTATTTCTTCTTTTTTTTTTTGGCATGATCCAAATTATACAGAAGAAACGAGCAAACACACAGTTTTCATAAATGACTCTATTCATAGAAATACTCGGGGTCTATATGTTCTTGATTCCCCATGTGACCTATTATTATATCTTCTATTCATGGATCTCAGAATAATACGCAGTTGATAAGTTTATCCGAAATGAATATTGAGATTATTAACATATTTTCATGCATTTCATACATTTATATATGTACATTGACCCATGACCAGATGGCATTATATGCGTATTTTTATGTATATATATGTATATAGGATATGGAAAAAAGGTTCCGGCATTATATACACACCGCAACCTGATCAGTTGGTATATATTGATGATGTTTCCCTCAATGGCCGAGATGATATGATGGGATGCCCTCAAAGGCTTGATGATGTTAGGTACACCTATACCTATGTATGACACGCACGTGCATGACATTATAAATGTTTCAGAATTTACAAAGTTATTAAGATTTATAGATGGATTTCTTTATACCATATTTCATCTATGCCTTTTTTGTACTCATTTTCATGCCTTACATACTCAGTACATTATTCGTACTGATGTATTATTTCCCGGGGCCTATATTTCATGCCCGCAGGTGCAGGTAGGCAAGCCAACGGTCCCCCTTCTTAGGATCCTTGATCAGCGAGTGTTGGTGTGCTCCACTGATCCGGAGTTGCTTTTGATTTTGGTATGATATGCTTGTATGTATGTATGTATATATATATATATATATATATATATATATATATATATATATATATATATATATAACGTGGCTCCATCCCGACTTT
>MU715656.1:98125-131180 GCA_026770625.1 Nicotiana glauca | reverse complement strand
AACACTCGGTCCCATACAGCATTGCAGGCCTAACCACTGCTTTATAAAACTTACCTTTTAGTAACGGTGGAATTTTTTTGTCACACAGGACCCCCGTCGCTAACCTCCACTTCATCCAACCCACCCCTATACGGTGTGTGACATCCTCGTCGATCTTCCCGATCCCCTGAATAACTGACCCAAGGTACAATAACCTTCACTACAATAATATCCCATATTCATGTATAATTACATTATCTATGCAAAAAAGATAACTTCTTATATTCTTATAATGTTGAGTAGTTATTTTAATCACAAATAATATTTTTGTTATTTATTAATTACTTTTATAAAATTATTTTTTTGTTAACTATTGGGTATTTAAAAACTAGCCTAAATGTACCTATTTTCGGATCAAGAAATGGCCCAAAACCTAATACACTAGCCAAAAATACCCCAACCCAAACCAAATTAACCCAAACCCATAATCTGGTCGCAACATGTCCAAACAAACCCGACCCAGCTCCCTTCTAATTGTGGTCGTTGATCTCTATGATCAACGACCCACATCAAACCACCCCCTTTAACTACCACAACCCCTTAACACTAACCTCATTCTCAACGTCCGCTGCCCTCATATCCTCACCTCCCTTCTCCCTCTTAAGAACCCTAGCATGCCTTATTTAGATAGAACAAAGCATGCTTAGTTAGTGTTGTTTCGATTACATGGTTTAATCCATGTTTCTCTGCCTAATTATAAATTTCAAGTGGTTAATTGATGTTGTTGACCTACCCCAACTTGTTTAAGACCTTTTCTCTAAATGTTGTTTGCTCTTATGACTATTGTTGCCACTATATGTATCCTTGTCATGACCAATTTGTACTCTAATAACTTGTGATCTTTTTGAAACTAATCTTTTTTTATTAATATCCTCTATGATACCTGATCCTGTTTGTATTATACTATTTAATAATGAGTTTGGTATAATCTGATCCTTCAAGTTCTAAATTGGTTGTGTTACTTGGTTTTATTATCCTAATGCCCTTGCATGTTAACTTTGCAATCCTAGATTCTTTGTCTCTTGTCATATGTTACCATGCCAAATATGTTAGTTCATTATCTTATAAGTTTGGAAATGCTTTTCCAAACCTATTACTTTGCTATTATTTTTACTGGTTGTTTTTTGTCATGAGTTTAATCTGGGGTTGGCTGAAAGGTAATTTGGGCCCTTACCCGATCTTTTGTGACGCAAACTGATTAAACCTGAGGTATTTGCAAATAGGAGCCTAACGTACCTCAAACCCGTTAGGTGGTGACTCTCTCTTTTAACACCCTCATTAAAAGATTTTTCATGACGTCAAAACCCGATTTCGCAAGAAAAAGGGGCGCGACAGCATGGAGAATCTGGGGATATTTGTAGGCTCTTACCATGGCAACTTTGATTTGTATGAATTAGTATTCTCTAGAAAATGTGTCTTTTATTGTTTTGTTGTTACATGAATATCCCGTTTCTGTTTCCCTTTTATTGCTACATGTACACCTTTTTCCCCCTTTTTCCCTTTATTTGAATTAGCATGCAAATCTCTACTCAATTTGGTCATAACATGTGTTTTCTTTTAGACGTTTTTAAGAATTGCTACATCATGTCTCTCCCCACCCTCACTCCCTTGTCTACTTTATTACAATTTCCACATTGCAAACTAACTTCTTCCTTGTTTTACTTTCTTTTTTATGTTCTTTACGTTTCATTTAATATTGTATTTACTATTTTCATCATGCAAAATATTTGACAACGTGTTGTTTTATCTTTGAATAAAGCATGCTATACATCATATTCCACTCGTGGATATTAATACTATAGTGGAGCTTGATGAGTGTCCGCGCTCTTCCTGAATCACCCTTTAAATTTGGAAAGTCTTATTACGGTAAAGCTAGTAGATCAGCAGTGCAGGCGACAATTATGTGCTTTTCCCTCTCAAGTTGTCCGTTTGACGGTACCGGTCTAGACTCTTCTAGAAACCCCCATTCTAATATTAACTGTGCATGCATCATGTCCAAACCTAGTACGGGTTAGAACGCTGTCCGCGTAATAACTCGCTAAGGCAAACCTTATCCAAAGTCCGCCGGGATTTCCATAATCCCAATGGATATTTGGAGAAAACTTGCCAATATGTTGATCATTAACATGCAAATAGCCAAATTCGGAGGGGAAAAGTGCTAAATCTATTTGTTTTGCAGAAAAGAAGCATGAAGTCCCCACATTCGGCATGATTCAAAATATCTCACATTTACTGCTGGATTGGTGGAAAAATCTCCCACCAAGTGACAAAAATCATGTGAAAAGAGTCCTTGAAAATTTACCCTCCTTTAGACATTCAGCCAAATATGCATTAATTGAGGCCGCACCATGTTTTGGGATGAGAAGTGAGCCGTCTTCCGTTTTGGCGACATAGAAATGACTCCCCTTTTAGAAGAAATAAAAGGATTTGTTGGGCTCCCATGGGATAGTCCTGGTTTGTTGGTACAGAAAAACCACACTTCTTAAGGTTTCTTGAAAATGATGGGTTTTAGGAAAAATGATAAGTTAGTCTGTTTGAAGAAGTCTTACATACCATTCGATTTCCTTTATGAGTTTATGGGAACAACAAATCATATCATCTTTATCATGATGAGTTTGCCATCACTTCTTTGGGTTGGACTCACTACCGAGTTTTTGTATTCATTGTCTGCTTTCTGGGGATGCTGGTATTTCCAATACAGGGAGAAAGAATCCACACTTGATTTTGGCTGATATGTATCGGGCTTTAGTCCGTTGCAAAAAAGGGTATAGACATTTCGAGGGTTGCAATCTATTGCTGCAAGTACGGTTGTTGGAACACCTTCAGAGAGGAAAATACCGTGAAGAACTTCCGCGACGACCATGGAATGAACACATAGCCTATTACTAATCTAATGAGAATGACTTTTATCCCAAACAAGTTTGCACAACTGGAAAACACTGTGAGCTAGGTACATTTCTTTAGCAACTTGACTGATGACAAGGTACATTGAATGGTCGAGTGGTCCCTTAGCAGTGAATTTATCATAAGGTCGAGAGATACTCCTCATCTGGGGCTAATCAGACTAAGAGAAATCTATCCTTATGCTCCTATCAGGGTTATGAGGCAAGCTAGGAGAAAATAGGTTATAACACGAGTTTCTAAAATGGTTCAGTACAAAGCAGACTTCCAGGGGAATGACATTCCATTTAAATTCGAGGCAGAACACATGTGGCATCAAAACATCATTGTGGAGAAAGATACCACCGAGTCAGATCGGTATCATGCAGGCCATGTACACTTCTATCCGTCATATTTGGTAGATGATATAGCGGGGGACGTCAAGCCAAGGATTAATCTAAAGAGTAGGGTAATAGACGCTGCTGCTGAAGCACGAGTCCAATACAGGATGTTGCACAAAAGGGTTTTTAAGTCTGAAGCGAGGCATTTGAAACATCATAAAGTGGACATGGAAGCAATCAATGAGTGGAGAGAAATCGCTACCAAGTCTATAGAGAGGTTGGAGTATTTGGAGTAAGGGTTGATGGAGCTTGAGGGAAAAATCAGGAAAAGGATCTCAGACTGTCAGAATGCAGAGGGCAACAAAGGAAGGTATCTAGCGAGGGCGTATCTGCTACTGGACATGCGCGACCTAGGGAATCTGATCAATGGAGCAAAGAAGGCCAAGCATGGAGAAGGTCCCTCCGGGACCAAATAGATTAGGAACAATGTTTTCTTGCTTTCTAGACTCGTTTTAGACTTTGGTTTTTATAAGGCAAATGCCATTACTGACTCTTTATAATTATTGTCATTTTAGTAGAGATTTGGTTCATTTATCATATTAATGAAATGACGCAGTTATTGGCACCGATTTTATCCTAATCTATATGCCGCCTAGGACTGCCTCGGGCACAATGAGGTCTCCAAACTAGGATGCAAATTTATAATTCTACAATATGTGTTTAAATACCACAAACATCCTTCTAATACTCCTTACTGACTTGTTTACCTTTTATTATTTTTCTTCTTTTCTTTGTTTCTTTATTCCTATCCCCTAAGGTTTGTTCGTGTATACTGGTATCATCAATATGTCATACAAGATCTATAGGTCCTTCACCCCCTCCTCCTCCTCCAAGTAATCCTAAAAGCACGGGAAAAGCTAGAATGGATGATATGAGCGGTATCAGGAAAGATAACGCTATGCATATAGAAAATGTCTAGACTTCGGATGGCCGGAGTACTCCGACACAGAAGGACTTGGTTTTATGATTGGAGAACAAGATACTGGATCTACAAGGGGAACTTTATCAAGTATGTAACTTGGCAAACCATTCCCTTACCCTGAACGTCCCCGGCGTCAACCAACAAAATGCCCAAAACCCAGCACCTCCCAGAACACACAAAACCAACAAAATCCTCCCGGGCCTCATCAGTATGCCACTCCTCCTCAAAATCCCAATCCTCCACATATACCGATCCCTCCACAACATCATCACCATCCAACCTAGTATCCACAAACTACCCCTACCACACTCTTAAGAACGCACCACAACCTACCCCTAATCCCCAAAACTCAACCAACGACCATCACTATGCCCAAATTCTCGGAGTCCATCAAAGCAACCTTATATACATGGAAACCTTATCCCACACTCCACAACAAACCTTACACATACCCAAATCTGACGAGAAGGACATGCTGATCAAGAACACGGCAGAAGAACTCAAGAAGCTTACTGGAAAAGTTCAAATCGTCGAAGGTGGCAAAGGTATTGAGGGTCTGAATTATCAGGATTTGTGTATCGAGATGTAGAATTACTGTAGTGCTACAAACCTCCTAAGTTCAAAATGTTCGATGGGACAGGTGATCCAAAGGTACATTTAAGGTATATTGTGACAAGCTCGTAGGGATTGTTAAAGATGAAAGAATCCACATGAATCTATTCATGAGAAGCATCAATGGAGATGCCCTGCCTTGGTACATCAGTCAAAATCCAAAGAAAAGGGTTAACTGGGTAAACACGACACCAGATTTTTTGGATCGGTTCAGGTTTAATACGAAAAATGCGCCAAACGTCTTTACATTCAGAATCTTAAGAAGAAACTGACAAAAACTTTCCTCGAGTATGCTACTCGGTGGAGTTCAGAAGCTGCGAAAGTAAGGCCAACACTGGAAGAAGAACATATGAATAAATTCTTTGTCCGAGCTCAAGATCCGCAGTATTATGAGAGACTAATGGTTATTGAAAACCAGAAATTTTCCGATATCATAAAATTGGGAGAAAAAAATAGAAGAGGGAATAAAAAGCAGAATGGTAACAAATTTTAAGGCAGTATAGGCTACAAACAAAGCCTTCCAATCAGGCGGTATTTCTAAAAAAAAAGAAGTAGGGGCAGTGATGGTAGCCTAAGGTCCGAAGTCTCCGCCCACATACCAAACACTACCACCCACATATCAGCCTTCACCTCCTAGATACAAAAAATATGCCGCCACTTACCATACTTATAACACTCAACCAGCATACTACTACTACTCACCACCTCCTGCCAAAACTACCAAAAACCTAAATCAAATTTCGACCATAGACCGCCCAGACAATATGCTCCAATTGTTGAACCCATCAATCAATTGTATGAGAGACTGAAGGCTGCCAGTTATGTCACTCCCATTCCTGCCATTGCCATGGAAAATTCCTTTCAGTGGTTCAATCCAAACAAGACATGTGCCTCCCACTCGGGCATGAAGGTATCATACTGAATTCACAGTTTGAAGGATAAGATCCAAACACTAATTGACACCAAGGTTATAAAAGCAAAAGAGGCTTTACCTAACGTCTGAAACAATCCCCTCCCAGATCATAGAGGTGAGGGGCTAAATGTGATCGGATAAAGAATGGGATCCGGAAGGATCAATCAGGATCATTCATGAAGGGGATGAATCAAAAATACCTCCAGTCACTCTCACACCTACTATGGTGCAGATTCAATCACCAATTGAGGTTGAAGAAGCCGCACCGAATGTCGCGCCCCCTTTTTCTCGCGATATCAATTTTATGACATTTGGGAGGACAACTCATTCCTTTTGGGAATTGGGTTTGATTAAAGAGTCGCCACCTAATGACTAGGGTGCATTAGGACACCAAGAAGGTTTGATTTGAGTAACCAGAGATTGGGTAAGGGCTTGAAATTATTCCAAGGGACAGGTATTAGGAACCCATCAGAATCCAGTAGTGTGGTTCCCGGCAAGACTATTATTGTGAGTTTAGGGTACAATTAACATGTAGACAAATAAGGCTCAAATAAGAGCGAATTTCACATAATGGTTACAAATAAACAAAGTTAAAAAGAACAATTAGAAAATGCTAATTTTTTAAAATAAAGAGCTTATGTTGCTAAAAAGAAGTAAAGAAATAAAGGGAGAGGGGCCCTAGGTTTATTAAAAATATGGATCACCTCACACAATGCCCGGTAATCACTCCTCAATGAGGGGCTACACGTGACATTATTGCGTGGTCATCATATCCATATCTACCCTTCCCACCCCGTTTAGGTAATTAAAGCGTAGATGGTCTCGATTACTTATTGCATGCTATTACACGTCCCAATCCTATCAATCCCGGAGGCACTTAGGATGACTAATCCTAAAGGGGAGGTATATTGGGCTTATTTAAGGTTTCAAAAAGGTTAAAAATCTAAAGCGACATACAAAACACATATTGCACATTTATGGGGAGCATATAAAAAAACAAAGGCTCAATTACACCTCCTTGCACAGAAAAAGCATATAATTAGCATGACTTTCACATATTGGTTAAGGTGTGATTAAATACTAAACATGAGAGAGCTTAAAGGTTGAGGCAGACTGATTTATTACATAATTCAGATAGGAAGCCCGACTCAGGCCTGCTTGCTGGTTGTAATTAATAGAACAGATTCAGTATAATTATTAGCCTATGGCTTGCCTAAGTGTTAAGATGGGGTCCTATATGCATGACATCTACTGAATTCAGAAAATAGTAAAGCTTGAAATAAACTATTTGAATTCATACTCGTTAAACTTGCTAAGTGACGGAATCAGACTATTAAAAGAGAGACAGGATTTAAACGAATTAATTATAAGCTCTGCAACTGACAGTATCCCTTATTACTGGTTTTATATCTAACACTGGGTGATGTGATTTGATTCAATTAGAAATTCCTATAGGCATGCTCTCTATGTGTTGCTGACTTTAAACCTTTGTAGACATGGTAAAAAAATGCAAAAGCCTTATAGACATAGTATCTAAATGCATAAGACTTGTTTTAAACCTATAAACACGGCATCTAGCTTGCAGAATTTATTTAAGACCTATGAGCATGGTATCCAGATGTAATTAGATATGCAAAATTGAACAATTCTATAGGCATGATTTCTATATGAAGTTGAATATGCATAATTCAGAATGGACCTATAGGCATGTTTCTATATGAATTTTGAATATGCAGAATTCAGAACACCTATAGACATGGTTTCTATATGAAAATTGGACATGCAGGAATATAGTAGTCCCATAGTCATAATTTCTATATGAAAGTTGGAGATGCAGAATTCAGGATGGTAGTCACATGGTAACTCAGCAATGGAGAAGAGAGGGAGTATCAAATAGCGTACAAAGGGTCCAGTAAAAAGACCTTAGAATCGTGAAGTAGGGAATCAGAATCATACAAAGAAATAAGGTTGAAACAAAGATTTCGAAGCTCAATCAAGCGGTAGATGAAATAATTTTAGAAAATCGAATAGGTCCAAAGAAGTTAGAGTTTTAAAATCAAACAAGTTTAGAGATGAAGAAAAAGCAAATCAGACAGTGAATAGTTTCAACACTCGAATGAAACCCCTAAATTTTACGGTTTTTCCTTCAATCAAGTGTAAGGACAAGTAATCAAGGCAAAATACTGTCGAAATAACTTCAGAAATCTCAGAAAAAACTGAAACTTTTAACATGCATCTTTCAGTAGAAGAGCAACATAAGAAACACAGTAGAAGAAACAACATAAAAAATACAGTAACATAATAGAAGAACACCTAAAGAAACATAATAGCAGAAACACAGTAGAAGAAACCCCATAAAAATATCATAGAAGAAATACCATAAGAATCACAGTAGAAGAAACATAAGAAAATACAGTAAAACATGATAAAGATCAGAGAAACTTTAAAGTGTAACTTAATGAAACCCTAAATCGGAAAAAGATGAAGGCTCTGAAGATGTAGTTTTGAAAGAACTTTGAGAAAAATGTTTAAAAGCTTAGAGAAAACACAGATGTACAACGGATCTAAAAAAATCGGAAAAACTTCGAAGGATTAGAGTTTCAGAAGAAACCAAGTAGTGAGAAAATCTTGGAAAAGTCACTGATCTAAGTCGGAGAAGTCGAGATCAAGCTCGAATGACCAAGGCTGGCTAGAGCAAGGTCGAAGACGGCCATAGAACTCGAATCAAACAAGGTCTGGGATAAGCTTTTTTGTGGTCAGTCCTTGAAACTTCAATAACCAGGCGTGTAAGAGCTATAGGAGGCTAGTATAGGATTTCCATGGCCTTGGAAGCTATGGATTCCGGTGGTTTTAGGGCGGAAGCGGAAGGAGGCGGCTAGGTTTCTGAAAGAGATTGAGAGAATGGGAGATTCAAAGGCGGATGGGGATGTAAAATGCTAGGGTTTGGGGGTAATAGGCAATTAAAAATGGAAATATTAAAACGTGGTCGTTGATCATTTTGATCAACGGCCTGGATTAAACGGGGAATCCGAGCGGGTTATATAGAAGGGTCGTGGGTTGGGTAGATTAGGTAGTTGGGTTGGGTAATTGGATTTGAAATTGGGTCTAATTAGGGATGCCAAATCCGGCTAAAATTAAAATGCAGATGTGCTAACAGTTAAATAGCCATTTCTCCTTTATTTATTTTATAAAAGATAGTAAATAATTTTTGGCAGTGAATTAAAGGAACTAAAATGATTAATAATATATAATTATTAAATTAAAAATACTGGAGTCAATTTTATAATTACAAACATAATTAAACCTTAAAAGAGGCTAATATTACAATTATACATAATTTAGCTTTAAAAATACTAAATAAATTTGTAAAAATATGAAAATTTTATGTTAGCTATATTTTAGTATAAATGAGAGAATCCAATAAATGAATCACCAAAATGATAATTTTGAGGACAATTATTGGGTTTTTCTTAATAAAATAGGGCAATAAATTGATTTAAAAATCTTTGAAAAAATAAGAAAAAATAATAAAACCTTGGGATATACTTATATATGCATATATAGGCTATTTTTGAAGGTATTTTGCATATTTAAAAATACAGGAAAAATTAGGTATTAACACCGACTCCATTTGAGGTTGAAGTACCAACGTCCTCAGCCACACCAACTCCGTTTGAGGTAGAAGTGACCATACCCTTCACCATGATAGTAGCACCTACACCGTCCTTTAAGTCTAATGCTATACCCTGGGACTATGCTACGGAAGCAAGAAGGGAAGGAAAGGCAAAAATGGAGGAAACATGTGTCGCTCCCCCTTTTCCCTATGCGGAGAGGAGTCCGGGTTCCGACATTCATGGAGGTGTAATGACTCATTTCCTTTTGGGAATCGGGTATTACATTTTGAAGAGTCGCCACGTAACGATTTTAAAGGTGCGTTAGGGCACCTACAGGGTTCAATCACATTTGGTAACCAGAGATAGGGTAAGAGCTTGAAATTATCCTAAGGGGAAGGTGTTAGACACCCCTTAGGATCCACTAGTGTGGTTCTCGGCCAGACAAATTTTGTGAATTTATGCAATTAGCAAGTAGATAAGTAAGGATCACAAAGCAGGGGATTTAGGTAGAAATACATAAGTGTTTAAAAAAATGATTAATAAAAGCAATCAGAGACACCTCCACAAATAATGCATATAGACAACATGAATTATACACAATTAAGGTCTGAACTTAAAATTCTAAAGCAGGGTGTTTGAGTGATAAATTAGAACCAGATTTATCACATGACTCAGAAAAGAATTCTAAATCAGGTTTGCTTACTGATTTTAATAGTTGATAATTAGACAATGGCAGTTCCAATTTTATTAAGGGTATTACCTAAGGATTGCCTAGGCGTAAAAGCAATATACGCCAATTATTCGGAATTGTTGAAATAGTTGGAGATTATTTTACCCTAAGAGCATGCTGTTCTAGTTGTAGAGATTATTGGAAAAATATCACAGTATGAAAATTATTACTTTACTACCTTTCCATGAGTTGATAGTTAACTAGGCGTTTTTAAGGAAAAATGCAAACAGGATCCTAGAACATGGTATCTAATATTAATTGCAGGATTGTGAAAAAAAACAGAATCCCTAATGCATGATTTTTAAATGTACATAAGAGTTGTAGTATTTTTCGAAATAACAGCCTTTTATACCAGTGTTGTTATTGTCCTGGGGGCAGGATTTCCAAGTGATAGACATAAATCATGGACTAATGAATGAAATGCTGAGGCAAGAACAAAGGTCCGAAGAGAAGGATTTCTAATGCATGCATGAATCCTAAGCATGGTTTCTATTGCGCAATTTAGGAATATAAACCTAATAACATATTTTCTACCCTTTAACAGCTATAACATGCATATTTCCCCATCCTTTTTCACTAGCCACCCCAGCACTTCTTTGCAAATTATTACAGACCATGTGACTGAATTACATAAACAGAAATAAAAAATAAGAAGTTACAACTATAAGAAGCCTGATTCTGACTTCCTCTCTGAGTTACGTAATAAACCACCTCAAATGCTAATATTGTTCCAGCTTTCCCTCATATCTAGGTGTGTCAGAGTTCCTTAAGGACCTCAAGGAATCCCGGGAACTGCTCACACCCAGATTTCATGGGTAAGAGAGAGTAAGTGCAGTGCGGAAAAGGCCGGCTTTCATGCATCCAAGTTCAGAGGGAGCTCAAGGGTCCCAAAGAAAGGCTCACACAAAAAGGGCAGAACCTAATAACCTAAGAGTATAGTGAAAGTGCTTGACATAGACTCAAAAGAGTAGAGTTGGAAAACAATCTTGAAAACATCATGTTTGAAATAAATTTGTAAAAAAAAATAGCAGAAGGATTGCTCAGTGGAAACGGTTTTTGAAAGGGGGAAAGGGGGTAGGAGTAACAATAACATACACAGAACAAGTTCGAACAGCAGTACAACCTCAGGAGTTTCAACCAGGGAAGTAGGGGTTAGGGATGCAGAGGGTCCAAATTAAAAACATAATTAGTCATGAATCAAGTACACTAGGAGACATGCTTGTTGAAGGAAATAAAAAGGAACAAGTAACCATACAAATTACATTTGAACAAAATAGGGCAGAATTTTAGGCATGCTGAGTAAAGTAATAAACAAATGTGCAACAACATGAGTCATTAAGTCATTGCAGAAAGAGGCAGTGATTGACAACAAGGGAACACATAGGTGTGAGTTTTAGAATTTGAACAAGGGACATACCAGTTGAAGAAGCAAAGTGAAGGAAAAGAAAAGTAAAGCAATCAGAATTCCACAGTCTAGCCTTGGCTTTCAGCCAGCTAGACAAGGCAGTAGCACAAGTAGTAAAGAAAGAAAAGAGAATTTGAATGTGTAAGTATGTGTTTTGAACTCAGTTGTTCGTCTCCTTGTTAGTGAAAACATTAGGGTATTTATAGCCTTAAAAACAAGTAGAGAAATAAGGTAACAAGTAAAAGTTTAACACATATATGGAAATAATCACAATCAGAATCAATTAATACAAGTACTTCCATTTAATCAGAGAATTATTGCTTAACGGGTACTAACAGGAGTAATTAAGGAAAGAAAATCAATTTGAGAAAGATTTATTTCTTACCATATAGGGATAGTAAAAGTATAGAGTAAATAATCGAGTTTGAGTACAAAATATACCTAATTTCGGGAAAGGATTCAGCAGGGGTAAAACATCACAGAAAAGGAAGAAAATCAATCAATTTAAATGAAACGAGTGAAACCAGGGTTTTATAAGAAAATATTTGCAATCAGTCGTGACTTGAGGAAATCAAGATCAATCAAGAAAGGATCATGATTCTGCAATTCAGCATATAAAATAGAAAAGAATGAACAGGCATATCAGACATACAGGGTCAAGCATATTGACAAACAGGAGCAAACTAGATGAACATAAACGTACATAAGTGATATGAGTAGGCTAGGGACTACTTAAAGCATGGTAATCAACAAAGTCAAGTAGTCAGGGCTAACACATAGCAACAGGTAAAGGAGATCAAACCAACACATAGAAACAAGTATTTAAACTCACAGTAACAAGTGAGGAAACTTTTAGAAAATTAGGGTTTTAAAAAAGTTCAATTAAAAAGCATTAAGGACTCATAATCATTCAAGGCCAACAAAGGAAAAGGATCTAACCATAAAGAAACCAATCAAAACAGGCATGTAAACGAATAAACAAAGACAGTTTCAGAACTCCGGATAGAACCAAAACACGTAAGGTTTTCAACACGATGAACCAGGTAGGAGAAAACATAAGGAAACCATTTAAACATAGTAAAATCATAAGACAACACTGAAAATCAGAGAAAAAGTATTTTTAAAAAAAAGTTGAGAAAACCCTAATCTTGAGGACGATGAGTCACTTTGAAAAATTGAAAAAAAAAACTTTTGAGAAAACACCAAGAGGTTCATGGAATACACAGATCTAAGATAGATCTGAAAGAAAATCGAAGGTCTTTAAGGCTAGGGTTTCAGAGAACCCAGAGAAAGTAAGAAAACTTCGAAAAGTTACTGATCTAGCTGGAAAAGCTATGGATCTGACTCAAAAGGCCATGGATGGCCGAAAAAAGATCATGGATAAAAGTTAAGCAAGGACTGGACCAGACCTCTTCGAGATCTATCCATGAAATCACAAAAGCGGGCCACCGGGAGACATAAGAGACCGGTATACGTCTCAAACAGCCATAGGAGTCCATGGATTGAGTGGGGATTGAGTGGGATTAGGGTGGCGGCGGCTAGGGTTAGCTTTAGGTTTCAGAGACAATTGGAGAGGAGAGGAGATTTAGGGGCGGCGGATTGGTGAGAAATGATTTAGGTAGGGGGTCATTTGGGTTTAAAAATGGTAAGAGTAATGGGGAATGTTGATCTGGGAGATCAACGGTCGAGATTAGAGTGGGTAGGTGGGTTGGGTTATAAAATTGGGTTTGGGATTGGTCCGGTGGGTATAACTGGGTTAGGAATTGGGGTCTGATTTAGGCTATAATTGAAATACAAAATGGGCTGTTATTTAAATAGCCAGTTTTTCCCTTTTAATTTATAAAAAAAAAAAAAGCAAATAGTTTCTAAAAATAAATTTAAAGTACTAAAGTGATTTATAGTACATAATTAATAATTTAAAAATATAGGATCCAATTTTATGCGTATAAAACATAATTAAACCTTAAAATGGCTAATATTGCAACTATGTGCAATTTAGCTTTAAAAATACTAAATATAATTATAAAAATATGTAAAAATTACTGGCATAAATATAAAAATCCAATAGAAGAATTGTTCAAGATAATCATCTTGAAAATAATTATTGGGGATTTTATGGATGAAAAAGGAAAAATAAATCACTTTAAACCTTTAAAAATTTTGAAAAAATAATAAAATACTTGGACATGCTTATGTATGCATATATGTGCTATTTTGAAGTTATTTTGCATATTGAAAATATATAGAAAAAAATTGGGTATCAACGATAGGTGCAGTGCAAGGCATGACCCGTACTGGTAGGGCATACACGCCCGAGCATTTGAGAGGAACAAGTAAAGAAGCCTCTCCCAAGAAGTGTATCATTGAAACTGGCCCGGATGATCTTCGGAGAAAGGTGCAAGCAAGAGAGTATTTTGTGGCTGATCATATGAACAAAACCCCTCCTCAGATATCCATTCTATCATTACTATAGAATTTTGAGGTGCATAAGAATGCATTGATGAAAGTGTTGAAGGAAGCTTATGTACCCAATAACATTACCAGTGGAGTGATGGCTAATATGGCAGGAAAATTATTTGAAATCCAGAAGATCACTTTCCACGAAGACGAATTGCCACTGGAATGATTGAGTCACAACAAGGCATTACATATCACAGTGCAATTTGAGGACAAATTTATTGCCAGGGCCCCTGATAGATGGGGGTTTGAGTCTCAACGTATGTTCGTTGACCACTCTGAAGAGGTTGGGTAAAGGTTTTCATGAAATACGGGCAGGAACTATGAACGTGAAAGCATTCGATGGGTCCCAAAGGGACACACTTTGGGAAATCAACCTATGTTTGCAGATGGGCCCGACTTGGTTTGATGTTGAATTTCAAGTATTGGACATATCCTCCACATACAGTCTGCTGTTGGGACGACCATGGATATATATTGCCGAGGCCGTAGCCTCCATTGTACACTAGGCCGTAAAGTTTGAACGGAATCATCAAGAAGTAATCATCCACGGAGATGGAAGCGATCCTATTTATACCAATCCGACTGTTCCGGTGATTGAGAATAGAAGGAAGTTGGGTGGAGAAACATACCATCGCTCGAGCGCGTCAATGCAATTGAGAAAGACAAATGGTGGAGTAACAAGATTGAAAGCATATTGTTATAGACAGGGTATGAACCCGGGAAGGCTCTCGGAAAAAATCTCCAAAGGATCACCATATTGATACAGCTAAAGTGTCACGCCATAAATTTTGGGCTTGGGTATGAATACACCTAGCACGAGTATCATAATTTATCACCACCATGGTGTGGCCCTTATTGCCCTCTTGAACAGCCAATACCGCATCTGTACCAGACATTCAACAGACTGATGTGATAAGAGGATTTGAAGATGTTGAGGATCTAGCTAGCCTGAGGAATCTATTTCTGGACGATGAAGACATGGATTGCAATGCAATAGTTGATGAGGAATAGGATGAAGACCTTACAAGACCGTGTGGAAAGGCATTGTTCTCAAGAATTGGACTACTACACCGTCCCAGGACCGTCGAGTTTCTGACCCTGGCAATTAGCATGATCTATTTTTAAAAGCAATTTTAAGAATTTAAGACATTTTTTGTATTTTATTTTGAACGTATTTTATTTTGAAATAATTGCTCGAGTCATCGAGCCTTTCTTGCTTTAATGTTTTCACGATTTACCTAGTGCATTGATATTTTAGTATTTATTATTATCCTTTATATTTTCTCTCTACAGCATTATTATTACTTATCCTGATGTACCGACAATTGTGACATATAATGAGACAACGCAACATAAGGATAGTGATTCAGAGGAAATAGAAGAAGAAGATATAATACCTGAGGAAATTGTCAGAGAAGTGGAAAATTTTGATAACAAGCCTAAGTCCAATTTAGACGAAACTGAGATAGTCAATTTGAGATATTCTGAAATAGTCAAAGAAACTCGCATAAGCAGTCACCTGTCACCATCAGAGAAAGAAGAGCACACCCGTTTCCTAAAAGAGTGAAGATATTTTTGCATGGTCTTATGATGATATGAATGGTTTGAGCACGTCTATAGTGGCTCACAAACTACTTATCACTCCGATATGTCTGCATGTAAAGTAGAAACTCAGAAAGTTCAAGCCAGATATGAATCTAAAAATCTAAGAGGAAGTCACCAAGCTGATCAAAGCTAAAGTTCTCAAAGTGGTTGAATATCCTACCCGGTTGGCTAACATCGTGCCAGTTCCAAAGAAAAATGGGAAGGTTAGAGTATGTGTCGACTATCGAGATTTAAATAGAGCAAGTCCCAAAGATGATTTCCCATTACCAATATACACATAATGATTGACAACTGTGGCAAGCATGAAATCCAATCCTGTGTAGATTGCTCGATGGGATATTATCAAATCTGGATGGATGAAGAAGATGCCGAGAAGACAACCTTTATTACACCATGGGGAGTGTATTGTTATAAAATGATGCCATTTGGTCTAAAGAATGTTGAGGCCACTTATATGAGAGCCATGACAACCATTTTTCACAACATGATACACAAAGAGATAGAAGTGTACGTGGATGACATCATCATCAAATCCAAGAAGGGCACAAATCGTATATTGGACTTGAGAAAGTTCTTTGATCGGCTTTGAAGTATAATCTAAAACTGTATCATGCAAAGTGTGCCTTTGGAGTCCCTGCTGGAAAGTTATTAGGATTCATTGTCAGCCGTCGAGGAATTGAGCTAGACCCATCAAAGGTCAAGGCTATCCAAGATTTGCCACCACCAAAGAATAAGAAATATGTGATGAGGTTCTTAGGGTGTCTCAACTACATCAACTACTTCATAGCACAGTCAACTGTGATTTCTGAACCAATTTTCAAAATATTAAAGAAGGATGCCGCCACAAGTTGGACTGAAGACTGCTAGAAAGCTTTTAACAAAATCAAGGAATATTTGTCCACACCACCAGTCTTGGTCCCACCAGAACCTAGGAGACCTTTGCTACTCTATTTGTCCGTACTAGATGGGCTTTCGGTTGTATCTTGGGATAACACGACGAGACGAGAAAAAAGGAGCAGGCCATATACTATTTGAGTAAGAAATTCACACCCTATGAAGCATGATATTCTTTGCTGGAATACACATGTTAAGCCCTGGCATGGATAGCTCAAAAATTAAGGTACTACTTCTGTGCCTACACCACATATCTCATATCAAGGATGGATCCTCTGAAATATATTTTCCAGAAATCCATGCCTACAGAGAAACGAGCAAAATGGCAAATACTGTTGAGTGAATTTGATATTGTTTATATGACTCAGAAGGTGGTCAAGGGACAAGTATTAGCAGATCATCTTGTAGAAAATCCTATAGAAGGAGAGTACAAACCCTAAAAATGTATTTTCCCGATGAAGAAGTATCATTTATAGGAGAAGATATCACCGAAACTTATGACGCTTGGAGAATGTTCTTTGATGGGTTCATTTTAGTGTCAAAGATAGGTCAACATTATTTAGTGTCCGTGAGCTCGGATATTCGTGCACAAAGAATATGGCAGAATACGAGGCTTGCATCTTGGGGCTAAATTTGGCCATTGACATGAATATCCAGGAATTGGTGGTAATTGGTGATTCAGATCTTCTGGTACATCAGGTTATAGGAGAGTGGGCTGCAAAGAATGCCAAAATACTATCGTATTTGTATCATATGCAAGAGTTGATAAAAAAATTCACAAATATAGAATTCAAATGTTCCGAGGATCCAGAATGAGTTCACAGACGCATTGGCCACTTTGTCCTCCATGATACAGCACCCGGACTTGAATTTCATCAACCTTGTTCCAGTAAGAATCCATAATTAGCAGCTTATTGCGCTCGTGTTGAAAAAGAAATGAATGGGAATCCGTGATTCCATGATATCAAGGAATACTTGGCAAAAGCAGAATACCCCAAGCATGCAAATCACACTCAGAAATGCACACTCCAAAGATTATCCAACCATTTCTTCCAAAGTGGAGGAATTTTGTATAGAAGGACTCCAGATCTAGGATTATTATGGTGCGTTGAGGTTGCATCTTACAAGGTTGTAACCGAGAAAGTCAACGTAGAATTTGTCAGGGATCGTATTGTTTGTTGATTCGGGGTATCAAAATCTATAATCACCGACAATGCCACTAGCCTCAATAGTGACTTAATGAAAGACATATGTGAAACCTTCAAATTCAAGCATAAGAATTCCACGGCATACATGCCTCAAATGAATAGAGCTGTGAAGGCCGAAAATAAGAATATTAAGAAAATATTAAGAAAGATGGTAGACAACCACAAGCAGTAGCATGAGAAATTACCATTTGCCTTATTGGGGTATTGTACCACAGTCAGCACATCAACCGAAGCAACTCCCTACATGTTGGTCTATGGTACTAAAGCTATCATTCCCGCCGAAGTCAAAATTCTTTCTTTGAGAATTATACAAGGAGCAGAACTTAGTGATGCAGAATGGATACAGATTCACTATGAACAATTAGCCCTAATTGACGGGAAATGAATGAATGCAGTATTCCATGGTCAACTTTATCATAACAGAATGTCCAGAGCTTTCAACAAAAGGGTCAAACCTCGACAGTTCACACTGGGGAAACTGGTGCTGAAGCGAATCTTTCCATATCAAGATGAAGGCAAAGGGAAATTTTCACCCAATTGGCAAGGGCCCTACATGGTTCATCGAGTACTAACAGGAGGAGCACTCATACTTGCAGAAATAGACGAAGAGATTTGGCCAAAACCTATTAACTCAGACGTAGTCAAAAGATACTATGTTTATATTGTCTACATTTCTTAATTTGATGTAACTGAGCTATGCTTGACCCAATTCACGTTTAAGAGGGGATACGTAGGTAGCCCTGTGGGTTCGAACACATCTTAGTAAAATTTTCATTTTCCCCATGATCAAAAACTGTGGCAGAATTTTCAGGAGGACCCTCAAAATTCTAAAGCAAGTCCAGCTAATTTCGTCATATGAGGAATGGTCAAAGAATCGCTTATTAAACTGGGAAAGAATTTTGAGGGGGGCTCTCAAAATTATAATGCAAAGAAGTCGTAATGTCTCTAAAGTGTCATAGTCATTGGTTCATCTAATTTACTTGATATTGCATACTACTATGCTTTTAAATAACTACATTTATCAAATGCACGCATATTTTTTGAAAAGTTTATTTATATGACAACCATATGTTACTTAGAGTAACTCGAAGAAAATCTGAAGACAGAAGCCTAGGAAAGAAGAAGACGAAGGCACGTACAAACCTTCCCCGTAAAAATCACAATTTTTATTTGGATACAAGAACAGGAGTATTCACAAATACACATATATCAAAATCACTATCTTTATAACGGCAAAATTGCCAAATGTAAACATGTCTCCAGATAAGAAATACTCTGCTATCACTCATTATCTTTTATTTGCATGAGGCTAAGCATTGCCTCCCATTTTGCATGAGGATAAGCCATGCCTCCTCAAATACATAAGGCTAAGCACTACCTTCTATTGCATGAGGCTAAGACCTCCCTCCTCATTTATATAAGGCTAAGCGCTGCCTTCCATTACATGAGACTAAGCCTGTCTCCTTTCCTTGAATGAGACTAAGAATTATCTCTTATTTTGCATGAGGCTAAGCATTGCCTCCTTAATTGCATAAGGCTAAGAATTGCCTTTCCTTGCATGAGACTAAGCATTTTTTTCCCATTTTGCATAAGGCTAAGCACTGCCTCCTTAATTGCAAAAGGCCAAATATTGCCTTTCCTTGCATGAGACTAAGCATTGTCTCCCATTTTTCATGAGGGTAAGCACTACCTCCTTAACTGGATAAGACTAATTATTGCCTTTCCTTGAATGAGACTAAGTCCTGTCTCCCTTTCTTGCATGAGGCTAAGCATTTCCTCCCTAATTGCATGAGGCTAAGCCCTGACTCCCCAACTCCATAAGGTTAAGCTCGGCCTTTCCTTGCATAGTACAAATACTAGGCTACCTGAAATCTAGCACTATTTTTACCTTTCTGGGTCTAAGCTTTGCCCCAATCTTATGCAAGACTAAGCACGATCTTGTTTCGCTTTTCATATAACCAGCATTATGTTTTTGCATCTCATAGGCTGAAACATCGTCATCTTGTCCAAAGGCGTCATAGTCCGAAGGCATTATCCTCATAGCCTGAAAACACCATGTCATGGAATGAGGATCTCTCAATATTGCACACCATTATTCAAAGGCGTCATAGTTCAGAGGCACCATTTTTATGGCCCGATAACATCATTTCATGGCTTGTGAATCGTTTATCATGCAATTCATGGCCCAAGACATCATGGTCGAAGCACATCATCTTCATCGTCCAAAGGCAACTTTCATGGTCCAAAGGGAATTTGCATCATGTTTAAATTAACGCAATATGCACATGCGTGAACCGTGTTTATGTTTGGCAGGTGATCCAGGAGGTAACCGTTCTCCCAATGGGAGAAATCTTTGCTCCAGTTTCCATTCAAAATCCACATCTTGAGACTACCCTAAATACATCCAACCAACGTCAGTTACCCATTTCCATTTGATAACCGTTAAAATATCCATAACCGTTCCAAGGTACATCCATTCACAATTCTGATATCGTTTATCCAGAAGAACCTGTCCATTCCTACAACAACATCATCGGCTTAGTCCATCGCTAGATCCAGAACTACATACGATCTGATTCTCGTAACACCAGGGATATGTAGGAAACTCAGAAATCGGAGTTCGGCCTATTTTCCTAATCACCCCATTCTGTCAAACGTTATCATTTCTTTACCTGACAACTCTTTCATCATTTCCGGGGTAAAGAGAGGTAGCTATTGATACTATATATATATATATATATATATATATATACTTTTAATAGTACGTATGCATCATCATTTAGCTTATAAGCCTATACAAGCATTTTTCATTTTTTTAAGGCTTTAAATCAATTTATTTTTGTATTTTATTATATAAGTATACATTAATTATCCTTCAAATTATTTTTATGATGATTTAATCATTTACACCTACATGAATATTTTTTCCTACATTTTTTTATAATTATATTTGCATTTTTATGGCTAATTACATATTTTTGCGTTAATAGCCCATATTCATGTATAATTATATTATTTATGCAAAAAAAATTATATTTTATAATGTTGAGTAGTTATTTCTAATCATTTTAGTACACAAATAATATTTTTATTATTTATTAATTACTTTTATAAATTATTTTTTTGTTAACAATTGGGTATTTAAAAACTAGCCTAAATTCTACCCATTTTCGGATCAAGCAATGGCCCAAAACCTAATACACTAGCCTAAAATACCCCAACCCAAACCAAATTAACCCAACCCCATAATCTGGTCGGGACCCGTCCAAACAAACTCGACCCAGCTCCCTTCTAATTGTGGCCATTTATCTCTGAGATATACTGCCCCACATCAAACCACCCCCTTTAACTACCCTAAACCTAACCATATTCTCAACTGTCTGCCACCATCATATCCTCACCTCCCTTCTCCCTTTTAAGAACCATAGCCGTCGTCCCCCTAAAATCTCTCCTACTCCCACCCAATATGGGATTCCATGGTTATTTTTTGCCATATACGACCTCTCTCTGGTACTGGTTACTCTTCTATATTGCTTTCCTAAACATGACAAGCAGATCTCATCAAGATGAACTATAGGCAGTTCAAATCCTTGACCTTTCAGCTATTCCGTCTATATTCATCCTTTGTTTTATTATGGATATGAATCTCTGTGTATTTCCCGTTGATTCTTACTTACCCCAAAAGTAGAATTTTCAGATCTCTTTAGATTGAACCAAAATTGGTTCGATTATGACTATATTTGTCCTATGTTACTATTTTCGTGTATATTATGGTAATATTTATTTTTCCTAAAAATCTAGGGTTTACTTGACTTCTCTTAAATTGATTCTAAATCAATTTCGCATGGTATTCTGTCCTTTTTTAAAAATATTTATTGGTTGTTTTTCCTTGTTTGTGTGTTTAATTTTGCTACTATATAAACTCATTCCCCTTCCGCTTTCTAGACAGACTTCAATAACTATTTTTACTAAAAATTAAGGTTTCTATTTTGTATTTGCTTACTACTCTGTTCTGTTTGGCTCTTGACCGGTTGAAAGCCAAGGCCACTAGATTTCTACTTTTCTCGACCTTTCTTGGGTGTGAGAACTGCCCTGGGTTCTTGAAACCCTTGGAACTTGACACATTCAAGACTCTGGATCCTTACTGCAGTTCTTTTCTTGTTTATTGAACAATCACTGGTTAGTTTCTAACCTTCGTAGAGTTTATTACCTACTAATTAGCATGTTCTCTGAATTGCATGATCTGATATGCTCTTCTGGCTCTTTTCATGTTTATTTTTGCCTATAATTGCTAGCTTAGTAATGTCTTTGCACCTAACTTAGTTAATTTAGACAAAATAAAGCATGCTTAGTTAGTGTTGTTTTGATTACATGGTTTAATCCATGTTCCTCTGCCTAATTATGAATTTCCAATGGTTAATTGATGCTGTTGACCTGCCCAAACTTGTTTAAGACCTTTGCTCTAAATGTTGTATGCTCCTATTGCTATTGTTGGCAATCTATGTGTCCTTGACATGACCAATCTGTACCTCTAATAACTTTTGAGGTTTTTGAAACTAATCTTCTTTGACTAATGCCCTCTATGATACCTGATCCTATTTGTATTATACTATGTAATCCTGAGTTTGGTATAATTTGAAGCTTTATATTCTAAATTGGTTGCATGACTTGGTTTTATTAGCCTAATGCCCTTTCCTGTTAACTTTGCAATCCTATATTCTTTGTCTCTTGTCATATGTTACCCTACCCAATATGTTAGTTCATTATCTTATAAGTTTCCAAATGCTTTTCTAAACCAATTACTTTACTATTATTTTCACTGGTAATTTTATGTCATGAATTTAATTCAGGGGCTGGCAGAAAGCCAAAGCCCTTCCCCTGAGTATCCTCTATCAATCTCCCTAGTGTGAGCACTGCCTGGATTCTTGAAGCCCTTGGGAACTCTGACGCACTAGGGTCCATGGTTCTTTGCCACTTTTTCTAATTGCTCAGTTTTGCACCCTTTTTCATCTACTGGATAAACCAGTTGGTTTGTGTAAATGGCTGCTGATTAGCTTTGGCTACTGGGTTTTGGCTATGAAGAGTGTTTCTGGGCTATAGAAGCTTGTTGGATATGATATTGAAGGCCTGGCTAGGCTGGGTATATTTTGGGCCTGCCTTAGGCGCACTATAGCTATTTTATAATTCTGTAATTTATTTCACTCATTGGGTCTCTAATAATGTTGTAATAACAATTGGGTGTTAGTAAATTTGGGGAAATGGGTTTATTCTAACTTTTTGCATGAACGGGTAGAAATCCTACCTATAGGTGTATAATTTGCTCGAACATGTTCTGCTACTATGTGTGTTAGATAACTTGCCTATAGGACTTGAGTGTTTAATTTATTTAACATATTATGTTTCTACATGTTTGATAGATATCATGCCTATAGGAAATAAAATGACCAATGTTTCAATTTGCATTGCAACATATTCGTTAGATACTATTACCATAGGGTTATGTTCATTTATGTTCTGCAAATCTGCATTTTAAGAATCATGCCTATAGGGTTTTAATTGGTTAATGTGCTGTTATTATAATTATTCACTTAGGAGACATGCCTATAGGAGCTAAAACGAGTTCAATCGCTAATTGTAGAAATCCTACCTATAGGGTAATCCCACTCGCTTTTTAAGTGCTAATATTAAACTTTCAACATTGTTTCGTCGCCACTATTAGAAACCATGCCTCTAGGATCAAACTAAGTAATTTTGAATGTTTTCCATGGCTATCACTACTAACTACTACGTAAATCACCTAGATATCATGTCGATAGGTTTAATCGCTTATAACCTACAATCAGTAGGCAATTGGGTAATTGCTCAGAAGTTGTATCTAAAATGGCACCTTGCGTATGAAACTACCTGCATGTTTGAATTCCTAGATCACATTGAAACCATGTCTATAGTGCTTAACGACTTTAATACGTCTCAATTCTGGAACTGTCAAATGCCTAATTTGTTTGCGTGCATATGTTGTCTAAGTGTGGAGGCTAACTTGAGCCCTTAATTGCTTTTACATGAAGTCCAACTTGTTTTGTATGTCGCCTAGTTTTCTCATTTTGAGCAACCTAAGTTAAGTCTAGAACCACCCAAAATAGAGGTCCAAATGTCTCCTGGACTATAGGCATGGGACGGGTAGTGCACGCATAAGATACGACTTAAAATCAATTAATGCGCCTTAGGTAACAACTTAAAGATAATAATCGGGTAGCTGGAGATGATAGTCCATGCCCACTGAATAATATGAGTAACACCGCATCTCGAGAGAGTTACAAGTATTACTTATGTTGCACGGGGTGATCCTTTAGGCTAAAAAACTTAAGACTCCCTTCCTATCTTGTCTTAAAATCAATTATTCATAGATTTTTGATAATAAATGCCAAAATTTCTTGTTTCTCTCTATCTTCATTTATCTGACTAATTCATATAATTCGAGTTTGTTCGGGACCCACAGTTATGGACCTCAAAGAGTGTCTAACACCTTTTCTTCGAGGTAATTTGAGCCCTTACCCGATCTTTGGTGACCCAAACTAGTTAAACATGAGTTATTTGCAAATAGGTACCCTAACGCACCTTAAACCCATTAGGGGGAGACTCTTTCTTTTAACATCCTCATTAAAAGAGTTGTCACAATGTCGAAACCCAATTTTGCAAGAAAAAGGGCGCGACAATGAGATTTCTTTCTTGAACTTATATTACTATGTTTTCCAAATTTCAAAATGCGTGGTTTTATTGTGAATGTCGGCCTTCCTAGTATTACGATAGGCGCCATCACGACATATGAGATTTGGGTTGTGACAAGATGGTATCAGAGCCTAGGATACTTATGTCTGACCAGTCAAAAGCAATTTTAGTAGAGTCTTGTGAATCGGTATAGAGATGTTTGTACTTATCTTCGAGAGGCTACCGAACCCTTAGGAAAACTTCACCTTCTTGTATTCTTGTTGTGAGAATTTGTTGATTCCAAAAACTAAACTTCTATTATTCTATTCTCTCACAAATGGTGAAGACACATACTACAAATCTAGGAAGTTAGCCACCAGCACCACCAGCTAGGGCCACGAGAGGCCATAGTAGAGGCCGAGGTGCAACTCGTATAGCTACTAAAGCAGCACACACAACTTACCAATTGCTCCAACTTAGGAGAAGATTCCAGATGTAGTTGAGCTGGTGGGACCATCTCAGCCACCAGTTGTGATCATTGTAATTCTAGGCCTTCAGAAGGCTCTGGCCCAGATATTGACTGTTTACACTAGCCTTGCTAAGGCAATTTTAGTTCTCTCTATGCTATCCACTTCTCATGATGTGGGAGGTGCTCAAACTCCCACCGCCGTACTTCAAAGGAAGTGATGCAGGGACTTCAGATAACGTGGCTACTACCAGCTCTGCCGATTGTAGCTGCTCAAGCCCAGGCTACCATTATGAGTGATGAAGAGCAGAAGAGACTAGAGAGGTATGAGAGTATCAAGCTTCCACCATTCAATAGGGCTGAGTCAGAGTATGCTCTGGATTTCTTGAATAAATGCCAAAGTATTCTTCGCACGATGGGTATTCTGGAGACTAGTAGGGTCTCATTTATTACTTTCTAGCTATTGGGGTGGCTTTTAGATTATGGGAGGCCTATGAGCGGTCCAGGACAACCAATGGTGCACCACTTTCATGGAATGAGTTCTCTGTTTATCTTCTTAGAGAAGTTTGTGCCACCGACCCACAGGGAGGAGTTTAAGGAAGTTCAAGTAGCTATGCTAGGAGGGTATGTTTATACCCAGTATGAGATAAGATTTTTAGAGTTGGCTTGTCATGCGATCCAATTGGTTCCCACTAAGAGGGAGAGGATTAAGAGGTTCATTGATGGCCTTAGCTATCAGTTGAATTTTGTTAAGACTCGGCAGAATGCATCAGGTGCTAGGTTTGACGAGGTGGTTGATACTGCCCTATAGCTAGAGTTAGTCTGTAGTCAGGAGCATGAGGAGAGGGAGGCCAAGAGGCCTCGTTGTTTAGGTGGTCTCAGTGGTGTTCCTTCTGGGGGAAAGTTCTACCACAACAGAGGTCGTCCTTATAGACATGCTCACATCACTCATGCGGTTCATCATGGTGAATCAGATAACCATGGTTCATATAGTGTGTCTGGGTCAGTATCTCTCAATCCTCTCCTAGCTCAGAGTTCATCTCGTGGTCCATCAGTTGAGGGTTCATCTGTGCCAGGTCTTTCTAGTAGTTATTCTGGTATTGGGGGCCCGATTTAGTCCCCACCACCAGTGGGTAGTTGCTTCCAGTGCGGGGAGTTTGGGCATGTATGGAGACACTGTCCTTGTCTCTTGGGAGGTCCAGTTCAGTAGAGGGCTCGGGCTATGACTTCCGTACTAGTTATTTCACCACCTGCCCAACCAGCTCGGGGTGGGGCTTAGGCAGCTAGAGGTGTCCCTAGAGGGAGAGGTGGATCATATGTGGTCGAGCTCGATGTTATGCTATTCTTGCCAAGCCATATGCCATTGCTTCAGATGTAGTAATCATAAATATTGTTTCAGTGTGCCACAGATATGCTTCCAGATTATTTGACTTTGGTTCTACTTATTCTTATGTATCATCCTATTTTACTTGTTATTTGGATACGCGCCGTAAGCCCTAGTTTCACCTGTTCATGTATCTATTCCGATGGGTGATACTATTATTGATGACCGTGTGAATTGGTCATGTATGGTGACCATTGGAGGATAAGAGACTAGATTTAAGCTCTTATTAATTAGTATGGTTCATTTCGACATGATTTTGGGTATGGACTAGTTGTCTCCGTGTCATACTATTCTAGATTATAATGCTATGACCGTGAAGTTGACAGGGGTTGTTGAGGATCGATTGGAGAGTTCTAGATTATATTCCCAACAGGGTGATTTCATACCTGAAGGTCCAACAAATGGTTGGAAATGGGTGTTTGTCATATTTGGCTTTTGTGAGAGATGTTGGTGCTGATACTCCTACTATTGATTCAATCCTAGTAGTGCGAGACTTTTAGGATGTATTTCCTGTAGATCTCCTAGGCATTCCACCCGACATGGATATTAATTTTGGTATTGAATACAAATCTCCCATTTCTATTCCTCAATATTGCATGGCACCAACAGAGTTAAAGGAATTGAAATAGCAATTTTAGGATCTTATTGATAAGGTGCTTATTAGGCCTAGTGTGTCATATTGGGGTGCATAGGTTCTGTTTGTGAAGCACAAGGATGGTACTATGCGGTTGAGCATCGTTTATCCATAGTTGAACAAAGTAAGAAGCAAAAACATGTATTGTTTGCCGCATTGATGATCTATTTGACCAGCTTAAGGGAGCGAGTGTATTCTCTAAGATTGATTTAAGGTATGGGTATCACAAGTTGAAGATTCAGGACTCGGATATTCTCAAGACAACATTCAAGACCCACTATGGTCACAATGAGTTTCTTGTGATGTCTTTCAGGCGGACCAATTCCCAACAACATTCATGCATTTGTGAACAGTGTATTTCATCCATACCTTGATTCTCTTGTCATTGCTTTGACTTCAGCGTTGGGCTCTTATATAGTGTATTATGATGCTTTTGTTATTGGTATTGGGTGTGTCTTGATGCAGGAGGGTAGAGTGATTGCTTATGTTTCACGCCAGTTGAAGCCTCATGAGAAGAACTACCTTATTCACGATTTGGAGTTGGCAACCATCTTTCACACATTGAAGATTTGGAGGCATTATCTCTATTGTGTGTCCTGTGAGATATTTACGGATCATCGTAGTATCCAATAGTTTTTAAAATAAAAGGATCTAAATTTGAGGCAACCGAGATAGTTGGAGATGCTAAAGGACTACGATATTACCATTTTGTATCATCTCGAGAAGGCAAATGTGGTGGTCGACACCTTTAGTAGAAATGCATTGAGTATGGATAGCCTTGCTTTTATTCCTGCTTGTGAGAGATCGCTTGGATTGGATGTTTAGGCCTTGGCCAATCAGTTCGTGAGATTAGATGTGTCGAAGCCCAATCGAGTTATAGCTTGTGTGATTTCTCAATCTTTCTTATATGATTGCATCACAGAGCGTCAGTATGATGACCCCCATTTGCTTGTCCTTAGGGACATGGTTCAGTATGTTGATGCCAAGGAGGTTACTATTAGGGATGATGGGGTGTTGAGGATGCAGGGTTAGATTTGTGTGCCCAATATAGATGGGCTACATGAGTTGATTCTTGAGAAAGTCCACAGTTCGTGGTATTCCATTCATCCTTCTGCTGCAAAGATGTATCAGAACTTGAGGCAACACTATTAGCGGAGGAGGATGAAGAAGGATATAGTGGGGTATGTAGCTCGGTGCCTACATTGTTAGCAAGTGAAGTACGAGCATTAGAGACTGGGCAAATTTCTTTAGAGGCTTGGGATTCTGGAGTGGAAATAGGAGTGTATCACCATGGACTTCGTAGTTGGGCTCCCACGGACTTTAAGAAAGTTTGGTGCTATTTGAATGATTGTGCATCAGTTGACCAAGTCCGCGAATTTCATTCCAGTTGGGACTACTTATTCTTCAGAGCAGTTGGCTGAAATCAACATCTATAAGATTGTTCACCTTCACAGTATGCCGGTGTCCATCATTTCAGATCAGGGCACATAGTTTACATTGCAGTTTTGTAGAGAAATGTAGTGAGTGTTAGGCACATGGGTTGAGTTGAGTACATATTTTATCCTCAAACTAACGGATAGTACGAGCGCACTATTCAGATATTGGAGGATATTCTACACGCTTGTGTCATAGATTTAGGGGGTTCTTGGGATCTATTTGTGCTTCTTGCGAAGTTTGCCTACAACAACAACTACCAATCTAGCATTCAGATGGCTCCGTATGAGGCTTTGTGTGGGAGATAGTGTCGGTATCCAATGTGGTTGTTTGAGCCGAGTGTGGTTAGGCTATTGGAGACTGACTTGGTTCAGGATGCTTTGGACAAGGTTCATGATGTTGCTTACATGGTAAGGGAGAAGGTTTTACTCAGATTTCCCTCATAAAGGGTGTTATGAGGTTCGGGAAGAAGGGCAAGTTGAGCCCTCGGTATATTGGGCCTTTTGAGGTACTTGAGAGGGTTGGAGAGGTGGATTATAAGTTTGCATTGCCACCTAGACTATTAAGTGTTCATCCAGTATTTCATGTTTACATGCTATGGAAGTACATCGATGATCAGTCTCATGTTTTGTTTTTTAGCACAGTTTAGTTGGATGGTGATTTGACTTATTATGTGGAGCCGGTGGCTATTTTGGATCGGTAGGTTCAAAAGTTGAGGCCAAAGAACATAACTTCAGTGAAGGTACAGTGAACACATCATCCAGTCAAGAAGGCTACTTGGAGACCTAAATAGAGATATGAAATAGATATCCACACCTATTTGAGACTCCAGGTACGGTTCTAGACATGTTTGAGGATGAAGGTTGTTTAAGAGGGGGGGGGGGGAATGTAAAGCCCCAATCAGTCACTTTGAGAGTTGTAGGCTCGTTCCTCTATTTACTCCTTATTATATGCTCAATTGTTGTTATGTGACTTGTAGGGGTAATTGGTTTTGTTTCTGGGATGTTTTGGAATGAGACACTTAGTCCCAAGGTTGGAAGCTTAAGTTAAAACATTTGTCTGGATGTTGACTTATGTATAAACGACTCCGAAATGGAGTTTTGATGGTTCTGATAGCTCCATATGGTCATTTTGGACATAGGAGTGTGTACAGATATTGATTCGGAGGTTCGTAGATGATTTTGGCTTGAAATAGCAAAAGTTAGAAAATTAGGAGTATGGAGAGTTGAGAAGTTTGACCGAGAGTTAACTTTGTGGTTAACGAGCTCAAATGTTAGTTCTGGAAGTTGAAATAGGTCCCTTGTGTCAATTATGACTTATGTACAAAATTTGGGGTCAATCGGAGTTGGTTTTATAGCTATCAGCATCGAATGTAGAAGTTGAAAATTCCTTAGTTTCATTAGGCTTGAATTGAGTTGCGACATGTATTTTTTGATGTTGTTTGATGTGATTTGAGGCCTTGACTAAGTTTGTATTGTGTTTTAGGACTTTTTGGTATATCTGGTTGAGGTCCTGGGGCCCTTGGGTGGATTCTTGATGGTTAACGGATCAAAAGTTGGACTTGAAGCATTGCTGAGTTTTTTACCTTCTGAAGTGAACACACCTGCGAGGGGTTTAGACGTAGGTGCAGCTGAAGTGGCGCAGAAGTGGAGCTGGGTCTGGCCGGGGGAGCGTCGCAGGCACAAAGTTGAAGCGCTTCTTCAAGCCCATAGAAGCGGAACATCATTCGCATGTATAAGGTTTTGGAAATTGGTGTGTGCGTTGTAAGGCCCCGTAAAATTTTGTGCTTAAAACCTAGTAGCTCGTAGTGCCAAGGTCCGAATATGTGTTAGGAATCTGCGGTTCGGACCCTTTTTACTGATTTTGCACTTAAAAATCAAAAGAATCGATTTTTCCAAAAAATTGTCATTCTGCGGTCCAGAATGCGGTCGCAGATCAGCTATGCAGACCGCATTTCTGCCGCAGAGTGAAGCAGAAGGGTTGTCAAAATTGATGTTGAAAATGCGGTCCATTATGCGATCGCATAATCAATATGCGGACCGCATAATTGTCGCAAAAGTTCCTCAGGGATTTGTGGAGGTCAATTCTGCGGTGCAAAATGCGACCGCATAACAGGAATGCGGACCACATTCCTGTTGTAGACGTGTGATTTTTGACCCTCCCCAAAATTTTTTTTATATTTTTAGCATAAATGTTTAGTTTAGGCCTAATATAGCTATCTCAGCTAATTTTGACTCTTTCACTTTATTTTCATCACAAAAATGAATAATAATAATAATAAAAAAGATATATAAATTTTAATTTATGTATTTCTCATAAACTTGAAAAATACAAAAATAGCACCTTATTTTAATCTTAATATAATTTCGAAAATTACAAAAAAATAGTTTTATAAATGTTTTGTAGCCATTTTAATCTTTTAAAAATACAAAAATAGTACTTTATATTTTTATCTTTATATAATTTTGAAAATTACAAAAATACTTTCATTAGTATTTTGTAGTCATTTTAAACTTAAAAAATACAAAAAAATAATACTTTTATATTTTATCTTTATATAAAAACGAAAATTGCAAAAAATAGTTTTATTAATATTTTGTAGTTATTTTAAATCTTAGAAAAATACCAAAAATAGTTTTGTTTTAATTCTTAGTCTTATTTTGATATTTATTTTGCTTACGTAGGATTAATTAAATAAGTTCGTGTTTTTATTCTCGATTCCGGGCAAAGAATAACATTTGGGTTCAAACTACCCGTTTTTAGGTCTAATTTTCGGACCTAGCCAATAACAATCCAAACCCACCACACCTTACACATAACACAAGACCATGGGAAATACCTTTACTCATTTTAAGGAAGAAAACATGGAGAACAAAACATGGATTAGTGAGGTTTTAAAGGGGGATTTGGACTAATATTTTTTGAAGGGCTTAAGTCTTCATTTTCCATATATACACGGTCATACACGTGAAGGGAGGGAGAGATAGAAGGGAGATAACGAAAAATTCTGGGAGAGGGACGAGAGGAGAGATCTGTATACACTCTGTATACACTAAATATACAGTAGATATACACTGAAAAAAGAAGAAAAATTTCGTACCTCCCCATTCTGCAAGGGAAGTTAAAAAGGGGGCAAGAAAGAGTGATTTAGAGATATTTTAGAGAGAAGACAGAAAAAAAATAGGACCTGGGAGACGGGGTATACACTGGATATGCATTCCGTATACATAGGATATACAGGGGCACTGAGGGACGACCCTCTTAACGGTTCTCATTCTTCTCCATCCTAAAAAAAACAGTCCCCCTCCTCTCCTAATACCCAGCAAAAATAGTCCAAAATCAGCTCGAAAAATAGCCAAAAACAACCTCGAAATCAACCGATGTTCAGCGGTTCTGAGGTTGAGTCCGTCGAGGTCCTTCTGACAAGGTTTTCCGTTTGAAATCTTGTTCACGGTCCTGTGCGTTATTGAGTATTAAAGCCATCAAACAATCCAGGTTCTAACTTATTCTTTTAAGGTCGTATTCTTGTCTTGTCTTTTGTACAGTTTTGCATAGTAAATTTTGAAGAAATGAAGTTATATGGTACATAATTGTTTGAAATTGTTAGTGTATTTGTTTAGTTGAGATTTTGTTGAATCTGCCCATGAACCTCTGAATGAAGATTCGAATGAAATGTATGGTTCATTAGCTTATGTTTGCTTTCAGAATCAGTTCATATAATTGAATTCCGTAATAAGACATGACTGTTCATTTTTCCGAAGTTCTTGTCTCGTAATGTCGCTTATAAATAGTTCCTTGGACTAGTTTGTCGAATTAGAGGCTCCAATGATTTGAACAAGTTATTAGTCGGTTTGGTGGTTCGAAAGTTGAATAAATTATGAGCACTTAATTTCAAACTAGTTTAATTTGAATATCCATAATTCTTAGTTGAATAGGTGGGCCATATTAGATAACAAACAGTTTATGGCCCTCCGAGCTTTTAGTTTAAATAAGCCTTTAAAAAATAGAATTGAGACGAGCCTCGCCAAATAAAATGCACAAGCTGCGGGGCCCTCAATAAACGGCTATAATAAATACTTAGATTCCGGGATGGGCCGTTTAGCGAATTTCGCGGCCTTCCCCAAAATAATAACGCGTTAGACTCTCTAGGCGCGCCTTTTAATATTACCTCCTTAAACTCGGGTGCACATTTATGTGACCCAAATCCAAATCTCGACGAAGTCGAAATGTGTCGATAATCACGGGTACATTGATTGTGACGTGGTTCGAGATGCATTTTCACGACGTTGCAATTCTCTTTTAAAATAATAAATAATAAAAGCGGTTAATTAGCCTTTAAATAATAAATGGGACGAGCCTCGCCAAATAACACGCAAATTGTGGGGCCCTCAATAGATGGTTATTTTAAACGCTTAGATTTCGGGACAGGCCATTTTAGCGAATTTCACGGCCTTCTCAAAATAATAATGCGTTAGTAGCTTTAGGCGCGTATTTAATAATGTTATCTCCCTAAACTCGGGTGCACATTTATGTGAGCCAAATTCAAATCTCAACGAAGTTGAAACGTGTCAATAACCACGGGTGCATTGATGTGACGTAGTTCAAGACCCGTTTTCACGACGTTGTAAGTCTTTTAAAAGAAAAATAATAAAAGCGGTTCAAAGTTAAAATTGGAACATAGGTTCAAATGTTTTAAAATCATATAATTAAGCCGAATATAACAGTTGAGCGACCGTGCTAGAACCACGG
>MU715656.1:61054-83004 GCA_026770625.1 Nicotiana glauca | reverse complement strand
TTAAAACTTGTTGTGGTTATCCTTGTGAATTATTATTGTTGTTGTTCTATGTGAATTGTTGTTGTGGTTGTGTTGTTTGTGAATTGTGACTTGTTCGGTGGGATCGGGTTGCGCGTCGCAACACGAAGTAATAAGGTGTGGGTTGTGGTGATAAAGGGGGCCGAGGTAATAAGGGTGGAAAGTGATCGATATCACTATTGAAATGAAATATGATAACATTGTGAAATTGAAAATGTGGAAATGATGATGGGGAAAGGAGAGTTTGTTAACTTGTTTTTCTTGATTGTCTTCCTTGTGTGTACTCAATTGTTGCTTTCTTCTATTGTTCAATACTTGTCTATGGCTTAAGGTTACTCAGGGTAAGGTTTGTTATACATACCAGTACAATTCAAATGTACTGACGTCCCTTTTGTCGGGGGCGCTACATTCGTGTTATGATTGTAGGTGGATCCGCAGCAGGTACTCCAGCCCACAGATCGTAGCTCCCCCTTCATCTTCCATCAGCTTTTTGGTGAGCCCCACTCCTCCCGGGGCCCTATGTGGCTCAGGCCACGTGTGTCTGGAGTTTTATTTTGATTTTGTGTAAGGTATAGACGGAGCCTTGTTACCGGCAAATACTGTATTATCTTGTTGTACTTTTAGAGGCTCCGTAGATAGTAAATGTGGGTTGCAAACTTTTGTAAATATGTATCCTATATATTGGGCGATGAAAGTTGTAAACCTCATTGACTATGTATGTTTTGCAAAAATGGTGTTTTAATTATAAGTGACTATTTCCTTTGATTAATGGATAATGAAAATACGGGGTATGCGTGGGATAGGAAAGGCACCCAGGTCCGCTCGGCTGGGGCTACCCGGTCGGGCACCGGTCATGTCCCTCGAATTTGGGGCATGACAGGCATGCAAGTGCGGACGTAGGGCCGCAGGCACGGTCTTACAGGTGTGAGATCTTGGTCGCAGAAGCGACAGGTCGGGGGTTGAGTTTTTTCCGTAAAAGAGGAGTTTCGACCTCAAAAGAGGTACCGCAGAAACAACTTAATGGACAGCAGAAGCGGAACCACTAGTTGTGTTTAAAATTGAAGGGTTCCGAGATTTTTATCATTTTTGGACTTTGCAAGCTCAGTTGGAGGAGATTTTTGAGAGGGGTTTCACATGATTTCTTGTGGTAAGCCATTTTTTATCATTTTTATTCAAAAATATTGATTACCCATTGAATTTACCACCTAATTTATGTATTTTTAAGGTGGAATTTTAGGAGTTTATGGCTAGGGATTTAAGAGAAAGAATTGTGGATTTGAGTGGTGATTTGGTGTCGGATTTGAGTAATTTTTGTATGGTTGGACTCATGGTTGAATGGGTGTTCATATTTTGTAACTTTTGTTGGATTCCGAGACATGGGCCCGGGGTTGAGTTTTTGACTTTTAATTAAGAACTTTGCATTTTTCATATGGAATTGAGTCCATTAGCTTTTGTTGATTGTATCGAGTTGTTTGTGGCTAGATTCAAGACGTTCGGAGGCCGATTCGCAAGGCAAAGGCTTACTGGAGTAGAGATTTTCACTGTTTGAGGTAAGTAACACTTCTAAACTTGGTTCTGAGGGTATGAATACCTGAATTTACATGTTATATGACTGGTGTTAAGGTGATGCACAAGCTAGGTGATGGGCGTGGGGGCGTTCACCGTAGAAATTATGACTCGATCGATTTCGTGGAACTGGGTAGTCAAGTAATCTTGCTACTATGCATATATCTCCATGTGTTAGAGAAGTTGAGCTATGACTGATGTTAGAAATCATGCTTAGGCTATATGCTAGTACTGTTGGGACCCACGGAGGTCGTGTTGTTGTTAAATTAGTTGATTAATTTGCTATTTTGTACTCACTCACATCTATAATTTGCATATAAGATCTCAGTCCCTATTGCCTTTTATTGATACATCATATCATCATTGTTTGGGCTGATTGTCATGACATTGTGAGCACGAGAGACTGGAGAGATTGATGACTTAGTGAGGACGACGGCCTTATTGTCAGGATATTTATGGGATCGGGTTGCACGCCGCAACCGGCTTTATTGATTCATGCCATGATTGGCTTATTTTATTGCCTGGACAGGATCCATCCCTTCGAGTCTAGCTTATCATTAGTGTGTGTAGGTACCTACTGAGTGCGAGTGCGAGTGCGAGTGCGAGTGCGAGTGCCGAGCGCCGAGCGCAAGTGCTGAGTGACTGTGAGGATTGAGTGACCGTGAGGATTGAGTGACTGGGAGGACTGAGTGCATTGACACTCCAAAGGTATGCATATGATTTTTATCACTGCGTTGTATTATAGGTCGCATGTATAATTGACATGTAGAGATAGAGATGTAACATTCCTCATTTCAGCCAAACTTGGCTTATTTTATCTGTTTTGAGCTTAAACTGTTGAACTTGAAAGCATGTCTACAATTCTGTACTGTTATTCCTGTATCTGGATTGTACTTCTCGAGCTCGTCACTACTCTTAGGCCAAAGGTTAGTTTTTTACTTATTGGTTACATTGGTCGGTTGTACTCATACTACACTCTGCACTTCGTGTACATATTCAAGTATTTTTTGGCACGGTGGTTACTAATTTTGGAGCTTTATCAGTTCGGAGATTTTCGAGGTAACTGCTTTAGCATCCGCAGTCCTTGAATCTCCTCCTTTATCTTTTAGTTTTACTTATACTGTTCTACCT
This sequence comes from Nicotiana glauca, assembly GCA_026770625.1. Taxonomy (NCBI): domain Eukaryota; kingdom Viridiplantae; phylum Streptophyta; class Magnoliopsida; order Solanales; family Solanaceae; genus Nicotiana; species Nicotiana glauca. The sequence continues at coordinate 80,289 of MU715656.1, read as the reverse complement.
TCCTAGGCATTGTGTAGGCCATGTTATTGCATAGATGCTCATGTACTCAGTGACACTCGGATTTTTAGGGATATTATATTGAGTCGCGGTATTTTCTTATCAGTATTTATGAGATTTCTTTCTTGAACTTATATTACTATGTTTTCCAAATTTAAAAATGCGTGATTTTATTGTAAATGTTGGCTTGCCTAGTTTTATGATAAGCACCATCACGACATGTGAGATTCGGGTCATGACATTTATAGTCTTAGATCCGGCTAAAAACTATTGATCTCTATGAAATGCCTGAGATTTTATCTATTATAGAGATTTTTAAAACTATTCTAAAAAATGATAGAGATTTTTAATAAATCATTTTGTTGTATATATATATATAGAATTACTTTATATATCTATTGTATATACACCTCATGAAATGCTATTGAGTGAAATTGGTTTATATTAAATGCTTGAATAATTACATGACATGTGGAACTAGAGACGTACGGAAGATGAAGTGAGTGAAAACCAAGACCGAGGACAACAACTTCAGTTGGTATTGGGTAGATCCCGAAGGAAACGCAGTCAATAGAAGCTAACAAATGTTTGTCATCATATGGAATTTAATGAAGAATATTTCTCAGTATTAAATACACAGCCATTGCAGAGAATTTTGTCATTCATGGCATGCCGTTACAATTTCATCAATGGCCTCTTTTATTGTCATTTAAGAGGGGCTTGTTCCTAGGATCTTGTTCCCTAGGTATAGCTATAAATATTGACTTCAACAACCATTGTAAGACACGAAATCTTTAGCAAACCTTATGCTACACATTATTCTTAAGCTAAATAATATGAATACAGCAAAATCGGAGGGTCCAATTTCACGTCCTTTAAACATTTCGGAAGATCGACTCAAAGCCTCAAGGATGCAAATGTGGGCTCGAGTCTTCTTCCTTGGGGCCCATCGGCATCCATCCTTGGGATGATATTGATCAGGGCTCAAGCCAAAATAGGAGTTCCCAAGACGCGGCTAAGTCTGTCGCGGCTAAATCTGACAAAGCATAGCCAGTCTATTCTGAGCCCTACTCGAGGCGTCATTTCAGCCGTCCCATCTCCACACCTTTATAGCTAATGTGTGTCGTACCGTATAAGCTTCTCCCCTTCTATATAAAGGGGATTCTGATTATTTTATAGGGGACTGATGTTTCTCCAAAGGCTCTACATGAAATATATGATAAAACTCTCTCGTTCTCTCTAAGATACTCTCTCGACGTTATTGCTCTATCTTATTATATTCATACTTGCACCATATTCATTGCTTATTTATCGCTTATCATTGGCCATAAAGAGCCTCCTTTAATATTATTGCACCTGTTAGTCCTTCCCTGATTTCCCCCGATAGCTCGAGCCCGAGCTCGAGACCCGACCTCGAGGCCCGACCTCGAGGCCCGAATGGCTATCTCTCGATTTGATTACTGCTTTACTTTAGCTCATGTCTCACCCTCAAACTACACACACACAGCATCAACTGCTGGACAACTAGCATAAAAATAGATCACGTATTTTTAGAGTCCCATCAACAAATTTAATTATTATTACCATTTTCACGGTAAACAGTTTGGCACCCACGTGGGGCTAAAAATAATAGTGATTATTTTCTTGCTAGTTTCGCCACACAATACAAGTTATCTTTCACACTTCTTCTGGTCCAAGATCTTTAGTTTCAGCTCAAAATGTCTGGCTCAGTGAACAGAGTTGAGAACAACAACCTCAAAAACCGCAGAGAAAACAACATAGCAATTTCGATCGATGATGCGCCACCACTAAACCCCGATAACGCGCCTGGACCGATTCCAGCGGATGCGGGTTCACAAGATGCACAGCAGGTCGACAAAACCTCACGCACCGATAGAAGCATACAACAAGATGACCAACAGGAAGCCCAAAAAACCCCAACTCGGGAAGAACAGAAAGTTAGCCTTCATGTTATCTTTAAAATGTTGCAGGCACAAGAGCTGGCTATCGCTCAGTTGCAAAGCCATCCAAAAACGCTCAGCACCATAGCACCAGGAACAACTCCCCCGGCTGAACAGGTACTGGAGAGACTGAGCAATAATGGTTCGACGACTGACCCTGTTATCGTAAAAATGCTTGAGGATCTTTCTAGAAAGATCGATTCGGGCGAGGAGATGATAGCCGCCAACGATAAGAAGGTCGAAACTTACTACTCTAGGGTTGACCAAATCTCGGGCGCGCCTCCGATTCTGAAAGGCGTAGACTCAAGGAAGTTCGTGTAGTGGCAGTTCTCGAAGAAAGCAGCTCCGAAACCCATCCCAAAGAAGTTCACAATTTCAGGACACCCGAAGTACAATGGGACCAAAAACCTAACGAGTACGTTACTGCCTATATGTACGTAGTAAAAGGCAATGACATAAAAGACGACGACATCGAGTTCGTCTTACTGAAGAAGTTCGAGGAAACACTCTCAAAGGGGGCCATTATGTGGTACCATAATCTAGCTCCCAACTCCATTGACTCATTCGCCATGCTGGCGGACTCCTTCATAAAGGCTTGCGCCGGTGCCATCAAAGTAGCAACGAGGAAATCCGACGTATTCAAGATCAGGCAAAGGGAGAACGAAATGATGCGAGAATTTGTGTCCCACTTTCAAACAGAACGAATGGAACTACCCCCGATCTCCGACGACTGGGTGGTACAGGCCTTCACTCAAGGCCTGAACGAGCGGAGTTCTGTAGCCTCACGGCAGCTAAAACAAAATCTAATTGAGTATCCTGCCGTAACCTGGTCAGATGTCCACAACCGATACCAGTCAAAGATCAGGGTCGGGATGATCAATTGGGAGCCCCTTCGGGCTTTGCATACCCAAACATGCTCTTAGAAAAAGAGTCAAAGCCGAACAAAGAAAGGTATCAGCCATACAACAAAGATCGGAGAAACGCCCCGAGACGGAACCTGCCTCGCTATGACCGACCGGTCAACCGAGGGCTGAACCCCCAAGGGTTCATTAACAGAGCCAGATTTGATGGAAACATGCGGCCAACAGGGGCACCACTTTTATCGGAATACAACTTCAACATTGTTGTTTCAGACATCGTGTTCGCCATCGGCAAAATCAAGGATACCAGATGGCCCAGGCCTGTACAGTCGGATCCTTCCCAAAGGAATCATAACTTGATATGCGAATTTCACAACATGCATAGACGCAGGACCGAGGATTATCACCAGCTACGAGAAGAAGTGGCCAGGTTACTCAACAACAGTCATCTCAGAGAATTCTTTAGCGACCGAGCCAAGAATCAGTTCTGAGGAAGAGAGGCAACCAAGAAGAATGAAGTAAACAAGCCATGACACATTATCCACATGATATTAGGAGGGATCGACGCTCCTCAAGAACCCGTGATGAGAAGGACAAAAATTTCCATCACCAGAGAAAGGAGAACCCAAGGATACATACACGAAGATGCCCTCACATTCAGCAAGGAGGACTCTAAAACCCTATATCAACCTCATAACGACACACTAGTAATCTCTTTTCTCATAAATACATTTAAGATAAAACGTGTACTCGTGGACCCAAGTAGCTCGGCCAATATTATCAGGTCGAAGGTAGTAGAGTAGCTCGAACTACTAGACCAAATCATGCCTTCCACTCGAGTCCTCAACATATTTAACATGGAAAGCAAAACAATAAAGGGAGAGATCACTCTCCCGATCAGCATGGTAGGCACGACTCAAGAGGTCAAATTCCATGTCATCGAAGGAGACATGAGGTACAACACCTTGTTGGGGCGACTGTGGACACACTGCATGAGAGTGGTACCATCCACCCTCCACCAGATGATGAAATTCCCAACAAAAGACGGGATTAAAACCATCCAGGGAAATGTTCGCGGTGCATGACGCGGCACCGGCACCAATATCTCCACTCTCGAGAGAGCCTAAGGACAATCAAACTACATCTTTGGCTAAGCACGATTGAACACAGTGGAGGACCACACTGAGTCCTCGCCACGAACAACAAAGGCATACCAGACCTCGAAACATCGCCAAACGCATCCTGCGATAAGGTATAACCATATCCCTTTTAAGTTTATATTTCATACTAATCCTTTATACAGGCACTCGATAAAAGAGGTCAAATACGCATGCCCAACCCGAAGACCCTAAGGTTTAAAAGACATCCATTGCACTCTTTTCCTTTGACCGAGCTTTTTGTCCTGAAGAGGGTTTTACCGGCAAGGTTTTTGACGAGGCAACACCCATATGCTACCTGAGAGGAATCCAAAAGGTCCTCGAGTCTTCTTTTGCTATTAACCACGAGCGTCGATGGATGCCCTTTTAGAAGATTGTCCGCTCAGAAAAGCCAAGAAATGCCAAACAGGATTCCGATAGAAAATGATGCACCAGACCAAATGGTCGAATGAACCGTGTCCGCACAACCGCACCCCGATGGCGGAGGCACATGTACTAGTGTCAAATAATCAAAGAATGCTTTTTGCCAACATGATTCATGCTCCAAGGAAAACCCAGCAATTTTTTTCCAGAACGATTTCTTCATCAGAAAACATCCCGAATACTCGGAGATTGGCGTCGATAATTTGGCACCCGCATGACCTCAGGGTATCTCCAAAAAGAAAGTGTCCCGAATACTCGGAGACTGGCGCCAAAGGACTCCACATACGCTCGACCTCGGGGTCAGAATCTCCAAAGTTGTAAGCCCTCAATGAGGCAATCCCGAGCTCACAAGTAATGGCTCTCAGGCCAAAATGAACTCGATGACTCGGAGACTATCACCAATCGCCATTCAGTAGAAAACCCGAGGCCGTAAATGCTCAAGCGGGCAGACTCGGTCTTGTAAAACTTGCACAAAGCAACAACACGAACTGTAAGACCTTCAAGCAAGGCATGAATCATACTTGCACCAAGCATCAGCAAAATTGTAAGACCTTAAAAGGCATGAAATTTTTTGTAAGACCTTATTACAGGCATAAAATCAATCTCGAAGTTCTATCAAATTTCTAAGACCCCTAAAAAGGCATAACTCAAAATAGATGCCTAAACTACTATACTCGTGATCAAAAAATTGCTCCGACAAAACATAAATGACTACGGTCATACGGCTGCACCAGCCAAACTAACACGACTCGGGGACGCCTGAACATCGTTATAAAATCATAGGCCATTACTTCGAATCTACTTCAAAAAGAACCGGTTAAACAGGCTACACTCAACAGGCAAAAGAGATTCAACCATGTCAGCTCCAAATTATAAGGCTTCAAGCTACTAAGCCTATGAGCCAAACCTTACGAGGTGCTCGAACATCGCCACTAACGACTGGAAATTGAGGTTCTTCTTGAGCCAACGACAGGTCAGGAAAAATCATTGCAAAAATCCTTAACAAGAGGAAAATAAAGCCTATATATGCCTAAGGGCAAAGCGTAAGAGCCATTGTCGGCAGCCTAATGAGCCTCAGGGAAACACAAATGCCTAAGGGCAAAGCTTAAGAGCCATTATCGCCAGCCTAACGAGCCTCAAGACCCCACGCACGCCTCATGGAAGAGTGTAAGAACCACTAGCGCCAGCTTACATAAAAGATCGCTTCGATCAAGGGCATAAGAGCCATTGTTGCCTGCCCAATACAAACGTAAAACTTGAGGGTCGACTGAGCTTGAGTCGTAGCCCGACTCGAAGTCTGGATCAAAGAGAATTAAAATGTAAGAATTAAAATGTAAGGACCACCGGCCCATGAAAACATAAAAAGCTTGAGGAATACATGAGCTCGAGTAGAAACTCGACTCGAAGACTCTACCCGAAATAGTTGAACAAGAGAATAAGTGCTCAAAAGTCTACTTACACCAAGGGTCGCACCGACAAGTCGCGTAAGAGCCCCCGGTCCACCTAATAAGCCCTAGGGTTGTACCACGGATCTGATTATTCTCACTGATTCTGAAACTAGTCCACCTGGCCATAAGAGAAATGAAAGAGGGTACAGAAGAACAAAAGAGCCACAAAAAGGTTTTTCTTTTCAGGTACATATACGGAAAAATACATTCTCCATCTACAAACATACTCTAAAAAGGTACTACATACGGGATGGCAAGGTCTACACCCCCTCCCAAGATCTATGGCCTATTGGCCTCATCTTTACTCCCCTCGGCATCAGATAGGAGTAACCGAGCATCACGCTCATCTGTCCTCACTCGCGCCAACTCTTCCGAGAGAACAAAACCCCTAAAACTGATTTCCTCGAGAACCTTTCTCTGAGATTTTCAACGCGCATATTCTTCGATCTTCTCCTCATGATGAAAGACCATCCTCAACTCCACTTGAGTATCAGTAGCGTCCTTTAAATGAAGAATCATCTCCTGATCGGCCTTAGTATGGTTCAAAACCACTTCGGCCCGAGCATCAACGATCTCATCCTTAACCTTGGAAAGTTTGGATTCAAGCTTTGTGATCATATCCGCTTGAATTGAAGCATTGCCATGGGCTAAGCAGAGGTGGACCCCGAGGGAGAAAGGTTTGGCCGATGCATCTTTCTCCTCTAGGGCTTAGACCTGCGCTTGAGCTCTTAGCTCGATACAACCATTTTTAATTCGATCGGCCTCACCCCTAAGACATTCCACGGCCTCTGACTTCTTCTGCAGCTGAGGTAAGCGAAGAAGTTAACTTTAGAAGCAAAAAGGCCAAATGCATACTCAATCAGGACGGGAAGTTACCTGCACCATCAAATAGCTCTCGTAATTCAGGCTCCGATACATCTCACATAACCAGTATTCCAAATCAGTTTCCTTCTCTTCACAAAGGATCCTAAGGGATTTGCCCTCATCTAGAGCTTTCTGGAGCCTAACCCCATGACAGAGCAGCTCGGACCTAATCCTATTAAAGGCCTAAAAAATGAAAAACCTAGTAAGAAAAGGAAGACATGGATTGAGGAGGCCTAAGACAAAGCTCATATCAAAATGAAGTCGGAAGAATTCCTCAAAGACTGAGCACATATCTATCGATCTAGCTCCCTCGGCCCCAAAAAAATCAACCCTGGTCGAAACACGACCATTCGAATGAGCCACCCTTCCAGAACCAGTAACCTCGAGTGCGATAGGCTCGGACGATATTTCTGTCTCAATGGTCCGACCCTATTTTGCCTCGCCACAAGCGCCATCTCCCTGCAAGTACGTTTCCATCTTACTATCGACATCCTTTAGCGTGAAAGCCGACAACACCTCTTCCTATCTAGAGGAGCATAGCCTCGCCTTCGGAGGCTCTCTGATACCTACAAAAGTAAGATTGGTACATAAAAAGGGAATAATATCTCTCCAAATAAACAAGGGACAACAGAAAAGCAATATACACACGTACCATGACGTTTTGCTGCCTACATGCCCCGAGATGCTACCCGCCACCTACGCTCATTGTAAGTTGAGTAGGTTGCCAACTTTCGGACCCAACCAGGCAGATCAGGAACTTATCTCGACACCCATGAAGTTGCTACAGAAAGGAAGGAAATAGGATTAAGAGATTAGCTTTCAACATGAACGAATTTGAGAAAGCACAAGACGCTCCACTCACGCATATAATTTCATTCTTCAGGGAATGGCGTACGCTCCATAGAGATAACATCAGTCTTCCGACCCCGGACGAACCGACTGGCCTAATCCCAATCTTCGTCTTCATCATCATCAACAGCAAAATATGTGGACAAATGGTACTGCAAGGTTAGCGGACCTTGGTGGTGAAAAGGCCGGTACAGCCTGACGAGATGGCTAACATGAATTCAAGCCCCTCCTTATCTACAAAAAACCTCATCATCAACAAATTCGCCAAAACGACGGGTGTACCTGTGCTAATGTAACCTGATACGTTGCACAAAAGTCAAGCATGACCCTGACAAGAGGTCCCAATGTGAAGGGATACATATATACATTCAAAAACCCATTGGCAGGGTCAGCAATACCTTTGTTCGGGGAAAGCACCTGTAGCACTACCTTCTTCCCCCATCTGCAGTCTCTCCTCACCAACTCAGGTTGCTCTTCCCTTATCAAAGACGTAGTCTTCAAGATAAACTCCCGCAGATCCTAAGCACTAGGAGCGAAACTCTCCCCTCTATGACAAGCGGACCATGAAGCAGCAGTCGCAGCCATGGCAAGACTAGAGGCACTAAAGCAAGAACCTGCACAAACACTCTGGTACTAAGGCAACGAAGGGCTCAACGTCAAAATTGAAAGAAATATCTAAAAAAAGGATCTCCCAAGAGGCGGAAGCAACCCCATATATACGCGAAAGCAGCAACAGTCCGCCTACCTAAGATATGTCGTGGGAAGTCAATGACTTTGAATGCCAGTCCTGAGGTAATACTCGACCTCAAGCATCTCCATCAACGTAAAGCTAGGGTTTAGGAAGCCAACAAATACCATCTCCAGTCCCGAGGCAATATTCGAACTCAAGGACCTCCATCAACATAAAGCTAGGCTCCAGAAAACCTCCAACACCATTATGGGGCCCGAGATAGTAACTGAACTTGAAGGGTCCACCCAAGGGGAGGAACAGGAAATTTGAGCTCCGCTCAAAGAGGCTCGGCCCCAGGACACCGCCAAAATCAGGGTAACCCATCATCTAGGACCCATCTACAGTGTCTTAGAAGGGTTATTTGTGTCAACTTCAAGGCAAATCTCCAGGCATCCAAAGCCAACTTCACTCAGAAACCGCCTTCAAGAACTTCAAGTCTCAAAGTATTATCTCTATGAGACTCGAGGGTCCCGACGACCTGGGTCTGTCGGACCGCTTCAAGCTTGGTCTGGGGAACAACGGTGGGCTTAGAAGGGAGCCATTTCTATCAAACAAAGTTGAGAAAAATATTCACGTTCGAGCTAGATATTGATAATCATTGACAGAAGCATATATTCATAATCCCCGCAAAATTAAAAGGAATATAGCAAACACCAAAGGCAGAATTCAAAAAATATCTTTACATTTATTGAAATTCTCTTACAAACGGCCCTCGAGGGGTCCTTACATATGATTACAAAAGCCTATAGTGGGTTCCTCTCAGAGATAAGGAAACAAAATGGAATATGTGAAGCGTAAACCTAGTCTATCCTCGAAGGTTTATCTCCGGTAGCAGTATCCCCGAAGTTTCGCCTCTTCGAGCTTGCATACTCAAAGGCGATACCTCCGATCGCCACTTCCTCTAGGTTCCCAGCTCAATCCCTTGGAATAACATATTCGAGGGAAAAGACGAAGAAAAGGAAAGAGGGAGGACGCAGAAGAGGCAGAAAAAAAAGACATAGCCCACCAAAGCCAAAGGTTGAAGATCCGGCGGGCCCCAGCCTCGACAGCCGCTTGTGCCATTTTATCCCTTGGGAAAAAAACCCAAGGAATGAAGTGTCACACCAGGCCAGGGTAGGAGAGTAAGCAATAGTGTAGAATCCAAACGCTTGTCAAATATCGGAAGAAACCCTCCCCCCATGTATCATCACCTCGAGTCAATAACAGTAGCAATAGTAGCCATAACAACAACAACATCAGCATCGAGATAGTGTAATCTTGTTCAACATAGAGAAGCTCGGGCAAGAGGCCACTATGCAGCCGATAAGAATGTTTTCATACATCCTTAGGGATGTGAACCCCAAACATGGCAATTAACAATAGAAGAAGATGGTGAAAAGATGATGAAGAGCAACGGATGAGTGAATGGAAAAAGACACTTAGCTGAAGAAATAGCATCAAAGTTTGCCTATTTATAGGGAGAAATCACACGGTCTTTGACGTCTTCAAAAGAAGGATTGGTAGGCGCAATCAATGTGTTCTTGAAAATCGAATCAATGGTGGTATTGCCATTTTGTAAAACTAGAATCAATAATGTATTGAATGGCATCGAAAATACAAGTCCAAGGGATTTCCCGATTGTCACAAAGGCTCACGTCATAGGCTATGTCACTGATATGACATCAGCGCAGGAAACTTAAAGAGTTGTTCGTCAAATTCATTTCCTATCACTTCGATCTAGGAAACACGGAGACTATCTGTATAAAAAAATCGGAGGGTCCAATTTCCCATCCTTTAAAAATTTCGGAAGATCAACTCAAAGCCTCAAGGATGCAAAGGTGCGCTCGAGTCTTCTTCCTTGGGGCCCATCGACATCTGTCCTTGGGATATATTGATCGGGGCTAAAGCAAAAAAAGGAGTTCCCAAGACGCGACTAAGTCTGTCGTGGCTAAATCTGACAAAGCATAGCCAGGCTATTCTGAGCCCTACTCGAGGTGTCATTTCAGCCGTCCCATCTCCACACCTTTATAGCTAATGTATGTCGTACTGTATAAGCTTTTCCCCTTCTATATAAAGGGAATTCTAATTATTTTGTAGGGGACTGATATTGCTCCAAAGGCTCTACATGAAATATATGTTAGCTCTCTCTCTCTTTCTCTCAAAGATACTCTCTCGACGTTATTGTCCTATCTTATTATTTTCATACTTGCTCCATATTTATTGCTTATCATCGGCCATAAAGAGCCTCCTTTAATATTATTGCACCTGTTAGCCCTTCCCTAATTCCCCCCGATTGCTCGAGCTCAAGCTTGAGACTCGACCTCGAGGCCCCGAATGGCTATCTCTCGGTTCGATTACTACTTTACTTTAGCTCGTGTCTCACCCTCAAACTACACACACACAATATCAACTGCTCCACAACTAGCATCAAAATAGATCACGTATTTTTATAGTCCCATCAACAAATTAAATTGTTATTACCATTTTCACGGTAAACATAATACTTTATTTTAGTCTAGTATTGTTCTTATAGCTGTCTTCGGAAGCCCTGCTCCTGGAACTAGGCTACCTGTTGTTTATATTGATTTCAACACTAAGTCTTATATTTTTATTTAATTTATTTATCATTTTGAGATCAAATCAGTTCGCTTGTCTATAAACCAAGTAACAAATTAAATTGTGTCATTTTACGTGTAAATAGTTTGGCGCCCATCGTGGGGCTTAGTCAAATGCGTAATTGAATTGATCCTTACATCTATTTCTAAATTGTTTGATTTTTTGTTTCATAGAAAAAATCATAAAAAATGGCAGCTAACGATGTCAACATCACACACAACTATGAGGCACAAGAAAATCTGCCTCACCACGAGGATTTGAATGGTGACATCCACGACGAGGGAGATGTAGCAGTTTCAGTCTATGGCAGGTGATATCCCCGACACATATGGGAGACAAATTCTGATGATGCAGAGGATGGGCATGTTGCAGAAATAGTATGGATCTTGAGGGAGCAACAAAAGGCCATCATGGGCCATCTCTCAAGGCAAAACCAGGACATGACAGAACTGAAGCAGGCATTGTCGGGTGCTCCCAACAACGTGAATGGTAAGAGGCCATGTTCCTCCTGGATCTCCCACAAATCAAGTACCCAAAAGAGTAGATAAAAACACCTTGAGGGATGAGGCTAGCTTCGATAGAGCTCGAGGGGGGATCGGCAACAGATCCGGTAACGACAACAGCAATGATCCCTTCAAGATTGAACTCATAAGATTCATAAGGGAAATGAACGAGCGGATGGATCATAACACAAAAGAGTTTCACGCTTGAATAGACCAAATTTCAAGCGCACCACCAGTGTTAAAGGGCACGGACTCGAAGAAGTACACCCAATTTCCATTCAAACCGAGCACCACACCGAAATTGAACACGAAACAATTCAAAATGCTAGATATACTGAAGTACGATGGGACTTTGGACCCTCAAACAGAACATCACAATTCATTCAATGACGGTGAAAGGAAATGACTCAGCCCAACATGAGATTGAGTCGGTCCTATTCGGAGAAACCCTCATAAAGGGGTCTTTAACATGGTACTCACTCTTACCCAAACACTCAATAGATTCCTTTGTGATGCTCGCAGATTCGTTTATCAAGGCCATGCCGAGTCCAGGAAGGTCCTGGCCCGAAAGGCGGACATAATAAGAATTTTGCAAGGAGAATTCAAATTAGTACGCGAATTCATGATCAGGTTTTAGAAAGAAAGGATGGTGTTACTGGCTATACAAGATGAGTGGGAAATTGAGGCATTTACTAAGGGGTTGAACCCAAGGAGCTCTGACGCCTCCCTGAAGCTGAAAGAAATCATACTCTAGTTCCAAGCAACTACATGGGCAGATGTCCATAACTATAATGAATCAAAGATAAGGATAGAAGATGATCAGCTCGGGTTATCGGCATCAACCAAGGGCCAAGATTGAGAAACGAACAAGGATAAATCAAAAGATATATGGATCGACGATCTTCTAAGGGACGATTTTTTCCTTATGAAATGGCCGAAGGACGCAGCAGCAAAGGGTTCCTGTCAGCAGATATGTTTTCCCCCAATAGACGAACTGACCGTGACCAAAATAACGGGTCATTATAGGACAAAGAGATATTAGCTTCTCAGGATTCCACTTATCTAGGCTATCAGAGTATAATTTCAATGTTAGCATAGTAGAGCGGCAATGAGAAATATTAAGGAAGAACGGTTACCGAGACTAATGAGATCTGATCCTCGCCAGAGGGATCCTAATTTATGGTGAGAATATCATAGGACTAATCGAGACCAAACTGGGCATTACCAACATCTGCGTGAGGAAGTGGCAATGCTATTGAAGAACGGCCATCTCTGAGAATTCTTAAGCCGGCCGCAACCGAGACAACGAAGACCCTCAAACATAGGGGAGAACCCTTATCTACTAACTTTCAACATAATTTCCAGTGAGAACAAGATCTATGGTGTAAATTTCTCAGCAAACAAGAAGACAAAGGTATCAATGACTTATAACAAGAGATTCTATGACGTCATCGAAGATGATATCACCTTTACGAAAGAAAATGCAAACGAACTTCTCCTGCCGTAAATGACACCCTGGTAATTTCTTAACGTTCTAGATTTCAAAATTAAATGTGTTTTGGTTGAACCAGGAAGTTCAACCAACATCATTAAATGGAGAGTGCTAGAACAAGCCAAGCTAACAAGAAGCGCCATTCACACAACAAAACTCCTCACAGGATTCAATTTAGCAAGTATGATGACCCGGGAGAAATCTTGCTACCCACAAATACCTAAGGGGTCATGAAGACAACCTTATTTGAAAGTGTGGACTACAACACGGGATACAACATTATTCTTGGTAAACCACGACTACATAAGATGAAGTTTGTACCATCAATATCATTTACCGTTGAAGTTCCCAACTCTAGAGGGAATCAAACAAATAAGATGAGATCAACTGACAGCAAGGAAAATAATGCGATATCGGTTTCCAATAGTAAAGGGAAGGAACTCAACGCATAGAAATTATAGGAACCAATGCCTTCTCCCGAACCGAACGAAGATGACAAAGGGGAGGAGTTATTAGAACCCCAACATGTGCCAAAATAATTTTAGGTACCGGAAGAATAAGATGCGAACAAGTCCACGACCCAAGAACTCTAACAATTGGCTTTGTTTGAAAAATTCCTGGAGAGAAGTTTCACTTAGGTACATTACTCTACCCCGATCTCAGGCCAGGATTTATTGATTTCCTTACAACTATAGTTGATTGTTTCACATAATCGCATGCGGATGTGATAGGTATCCCACTAGAGGTGGCTATGCACAAGCTAATCCTGGACCCAAGCATCCCACCGTTAAGGCAGAAGAAGAGCCCAATAGTCGAGGTCAGAAATAGGTTTGTCATAGAAGAGGTAACTCAATTACTTTACATCGATTAAATCCTGGAGGTAAATTATCCCTACTGGATGGCTAATGTAGTTGTATTTCTGAAAAAGAATCATAAATTTTGAATGTTTATAGATTATAAATATTTGAATAAGGCGTGCCTAAAAGACTTGTTTCCATTTCCAAATGATTGATGCAATGGCCAGACACGAGTTGATGAGTTTTCTCGATGTCTATTCCGGGTACTGCCAAATTAAGATACACTTAGAGGATCATGAAAAGACTTTGTTCATAACAAACATTGGCACATATTACAATAATATGATGACCTTTAAGCTTAAAAATGTCGGAGCCACTTACCCGAGGCTCGTGAACAATATGTTGGAAAAATAAATAGGTAAAGTAGTCTAGGCACATGTGAATTGTGATGTGGATTGGTTGTTTTTATGCAGAGCATAATGCTGCATCTCATTATTGTTGATTGTGCTGAGTGATATAGACGGATATTGTGTAATTGTGCGAGCGGAGAAATAAGGGTGGCTATTATGTGCAGTGATACAGGTGGCTATCAGAGTGATACTATAACAATCGGCCAGTCATTTTGATTATTTTAGCCCCAATCCACTTTTTATTGCCTTCTTTATGTTATATTTTGGTTATGTGAATTTCCAGGTGTTTGGTTTTAGTTTCGAGTGAGTTTCATAGTAAAATGGGACACTTAGTCCCTAAGTTGGAGGCTTAAGTTGAAAGAGTCGAACCTAGTTTGGATTTTATATAGACGACTTTGGAATGGAGTTTTGACAATTCCAATAGCTCCATATTATGATTTTGGACTAGGAGCATATCCGGATATTGATTTTGAGGTCTGTAGGTCATTTCGGCTTGAATTGGGGAAAGTTAGAAAGATGAAGGTTTGGAAAGATGGAAAGTTTGACCAGGAGTTGATTTTACTGAAATAGGGTCCATATTCCAATTATAGAAGTTGGAATAGGTCTGTCATCTCATTTATTACTTGTGTGAAAAAATGAAGTCAATCGAAGTTGTTTTGGTATTAATCGGTAATTGTTTTGGAATTCAGAAGTTCATAGTTTCTATAGGCTTAGATTGGGTTGCGATTCATAGAGTTGATTTTATTTGATGTGATTTTGGCCTAGAGTAGGTTTGTTATGTGTTTTGGAACTCATTGGTATATTCTGAAGGGGTCTCGTGGGTCCCGGGTGTGATTCGGATTGAATACAGAACAAGTTTAGATTGTGTGTGACTGGTGTAATCGCACATGCACATTTTTGGGTCGTAGGTACAGCACCGCAGGAGCGGTCCTTGAGCCGAAGAAGCAAATTTTTGCTTGTCCATCTAGGACCACAAGTGCGGTACATGTTCGGTAGAAGCGGACTCACTGGTGCGGAGAGAGACATCGCAGGAGTGTAGTTGAGGGAGTATGGAAAGGACCGCAAATGCGGGCCTGCAGAAGCGAGCCATTAGTCGCAAAAACATGGGTGCGGGTGAGATTAGGTGTCTGCAGAATCCCATTTTCAGGACCTAATTCATGGCCGCAGCAGCGGATGTTGGCCTGCAAAAGCAAAATCGCTTAGAAGAAATAGGGATTTCCGAGGGTTTGATTTTATTATCCATTTTTGGACCTAGAAAGCTTGGTTTGTGGCGATTTTGTGAGATATTTTCAAGAAATTCATTGGGGTAGGAGATTCTAACTCGGGTTTGGTTATATTACATGAATCCATTGTTATTTTTATCATTTAATTAGTCAATTGAAATTTGTGAAAACTTCTTAGGCTAAAATTTGGGGATTTGAAAAGCGATTTGAGGTCAGATTTGAGTAATTCTCTTGTGATTGGACTCGTTATCGAATGGGGGTTCAGAATTTGTAATTTTGGTGGGGTCCTGAGAGGCGAGATCGGGTTGACCTTTTGAGTTGACTTTTTGTTTCTTTGTAAAAATTATAACTTTATTGTTTCGAAATAGTTTCCTATAGTTTATATTCATGGTATGAAGTTTTTTTGACTATATTCGACCCGTTTGGAGTTTGATAATCGAGTGAAAGGATTACCAGTGGATTGAGTAGCGTGTTTTGAGGTTAATGTCTTGATTAACTTTGTGTGGGGGAATTACCCCTTAGAATTGGTATTGTTTTGTGATAATTGTGATATGTGAAAGTCGTGTACGCAAGGTGATGAGTGTGTACAAGGGCTAAATGTGGAAATTTAACGGTTTTAGCTAGGTAGACTCCTTTCATGCCTTAATTGAGTTACCTTAACATGGTATATTCATTATCACTAGGCTATCACATGCTCTACTTGGCTTATCTCTTACTTGTTAATTGCTCTATATGTTTAGTTGAAGTTGTTATTTCCTCCATTCCTTATTCACTATTTAACTGTGAATTCTTTATTTGAAGTTGTTATTCTTGGAATATCTTGTTGTTGAAACTGATATTGAGTTATAAAGGCCGTGATTCATATTGAGGAAAGGTTATAAAGTGTGAAGTACTATTCTTTTTGAGTTATTCATTTTCGGTTGTTATTGTTGAGACTCTTGTGCACATTCTAGTTGAGCCATGGGCTATTTAATGTGAAAATACCATTGTTGTTTATTTCTTTGGCAAGTTGTGATATTGGGTACTTAAGGTGCAATTTGTGGTACTTTAAGATTTTGATACACATGCGGTGGTATAAGGTTTTGGGGTTGACACACATGCGGTGAGATAAGGTGGACTTGTTGAGTTTCTTATTTATTCCAATAGGGCCTTGACCTGATATCGTCATTGTTCTACCAAGGTTAGGCTTGACACTTACTGGGTACCTTTGTGGTATACTCATGTTACGCTTCTGTACATCATTTTGTGCAGATACAGGTACCTCCTACCAGTCTAGGCACCAATAAGGTAAGCCCAATTTTGAAGACTTCAAGGTATACATACCGACGATCGCAGGCCTCAGAGTCACCCTCTATCTAGTTTATTTCATTTCTTATCCTTCTATAGACACGGATGTATAGAGATGTGTAGTACTATCTTATAGAGATTGTGACTTGTATTCACCAGATTTTGGGGAGTTGTTTATGTTGAAATGCAGAGTTTCCTTTATATTAGTTGTTGAGATTATAATTTCATTTATATCTTCATGAATGCTAGGCTTACCTAGTCTTAGAGACTAAGTGCCATCACGACATCCTACGGAGGGAAATTAGGATCGTGATAGATACGGATGGCAAATGATATTTATAGGGCGAAGTGATACGAGTGGCTAATGATAGAGTGATACGGGTGGCTATCGGAGAAATAAGGGTGGCAATGTCAGGGATGATGTGTGATGGCTTGGGGACATTATGTTGGCGATATTCGTGTGATGGTGTGATTATCCTTATGTATGTCATATACCTTTCATGACTTGTTGTGTTGCTTTCAACGAGCTACTCGATGTATTCGATATTACTTGTTGACTTGGGCCTTGATAGTTCACTCGCACAAGCATACACTGTAGCATTCCACTTATACTAGTTCAAGAGTATGAAACTTAACATTTATTGATCATCCCCATGTGTTCTTATATTATCTTCTTTCATGTTAGTATTGAGCCAATCACCATGCTAGGCGGATTGTGATATTGAGCATCTGATCATGCCGGGCAGATTTGATAGTGAGCCCGTGACCATGCCAGGCGGATTATGATTAAGCTTGTGATTGTACCGGGTGGATTGGAATATTAGAACGTGAGTTGTCCGTGCGGTTGTGATTAGACATGTGGGCACAAGGTGATGTGAGCATATGATTGTGGTTTGAGACTCATGACTTGTGATTATGAGATGAGGTATCTCAGAGTAATTCGTTGTGAGACTTATGTTAGAACGACTTAATTAGTTGGTTGTCATTTGTTTCCCTTATATGTTTCCGCTGATACTTTAACGGTGTTCTTATTACTTTACTGTTTATACCACATGTTGATTCGTATTGCCATTTACTGATTCTTGCTTTCATCATTAGCTTTATACTCTTATACTGCACAGGTTACTTTGACTAGTAGGTATCTTGACTTGTTCCTTATCACTACTCTACCGAGGTTAGTTTTGACTTACTGGGTACCGATCGTGATGTACTCATATGTTACGCCCCACAATATTACATCGATATTACATCCCGCAGTGTTATATTACGATGATGTTGCATCCTACAGTATTACATTACGATGATATTACACTTTGCAATATTAAATTACGATAATATTTCACCATGTAGTATTGTACGTTGAATTTATCGTAAGGTAATTGACATCAATCCAAAGAAAAGATTATTTGGAGATTATAAGGATTATGCCATTTCAAACAAGTGATGAGTAAATTCGTGAAGGTTAGAAGGGACACAAGTCAAAGAAAATGAATTTTCGTCCAAGTTTGGCATGTTGGGATAAAATACGGATCGAGCGTTAATTCTCGGTATTTATGTACTAGTACCATACAAGGTACCAAATGACCATAATAGTAACGTGTATAAAGTGTGTTAAAAGTGAGTAGTATTTTAAGTAATATGAAATAATTCTTAATTATGTGGGTAATTGGTTAATTATTGGATAGTGGGAGACTATCAAATTAACCATGAGATTAGTGGTTAATTGAGGGTGATTTTGGATAAGGTTTGGACCACAAAAATGAGGCAGCCCTTGAATTTGGTAATAAAAGCCATTACATAACTCATAAGAGACATGGAAAGGTGTCTCCTTATTAGGACATTTAGCAAGATTCGCTTAGCTTTAAGCCTTGAACGTGAGTCATACAAAATTCTTTATGTAAGTGGGTTATACAAAATGCCAAAATGCAAAGAAATCTTATCTTGAATAAAGAATCCAGTACGTAAGCGGGTGATACAAATGCAAAGAGCTCTTATGTTGAATAAATGCCAAATTTCATTCGGCAAACAGATCATGCAGAATAGAATGCCAAGAACGATAGCCACTCCATGTTATAATAGCAACGGAATTTTTTCGATTCGAAGGGAGTACGGTGTAATCTTTCTCAAGAATATCATATGAATTTTTCCCTAATGAGCTCATAATTACACAAGTTTGATAAAGAGACATAAAGAAAAATTCATGTCGCGAAATTTACGTATATTTTTTCTAGTCTTGTAAGTACAATATTCAATTGAGTATTTCTTCTTCCAGTTAATAGAGTAGAGAGTCTACATGTATAGTATTACAGTATTTTCATTATCATCGAGTTATAATCGACGGGCAGGCTCCTATTGGGCAACCTCTGATCAGATGGTAAGTTATATACCAAGCCTACTTTGGTCGAGTGCCTATGAGCAAGCCCAGTTGGTCGAGATACAGAGCCTAGTATGGCCAAGCATCTATGAGCGAGACTACTATGGCAGAGCGCATATATTTATATATAAGGCCGGACAACTATTTTACTTACTCTATTGAGAGAGTTGAGCTAGTACCAATATGTGAGCATATCTTCATATTATCTTTGATCCCCAGTTACTTTCAGTTATTATATTATCAGTTTAATTTCAGCTTTGAATAT